>JAJONR010002818.1:0-92404 GCA_029582245.1 Solanum etuberosum
AGAGGTGAATTGTATATGTATATCGGTTAGATAATTGTATATTATACATATGTATTTGTATATATGGCAAGCGAGATTGGGAGAGGGAGGAGAGAGGCAAGCGAGATTGGGAGAGAGGCGAGCGAGAGAGGGTAGATAGTGGGAGAGAGGCGAGCGAGAGAGGGTAGAGAGTGGGAGAGAGGTGAATTGTATATGTATATCAGTTAGATAATTGTATATTATACATATGCATTTGTATATATGGCAAGCGAGATTGGGAGGGGGAGGAGAGAGGCGAGCGAGATTGGGAGAGGGAGGAGAGAGGCGAGCGAGAGAGGTGAATTGTATATATGTATATCGGTTAGATAATTGTATATTATACATATGTATTTGTATATTCTGGCGAATTATACATATACAAACGTGGTTAATTATACAAACTCGAAGTCAGCCTACGTAATTAATGTATAATATTAGTCACGAGTGGTAATTATAGCAAATTATAGTTATGATGAGTAATTAAATAGTATAAGTTTGCTTAACCGCATAATTTTCCCTAAAATATATCATCTTCTTTAATTATATAAATCAACCTCAAATAGAAAATGTCTAGATTTTACGACTTATTTTTAGGTAAATATGTATAGTAAATGAAGACGTTATATTTTATCTGAAGAACTTAACTACCTAATAAACATATAAGACTACATTTTAAAAAGTTCATAATTTGAATCGAAAGTATTTATTTAGAATATTTTATTAAAAATTTAGGTGTTTAATAAGAACAAAATTAAATTCAAGTGTCTAAATAAAGTATTGAATAAGTTTAAGGGATTCACCATGTATAAAGATAATAGGATGAGATATATAGTTGGAGAGACATCAAGAACACATGAATAAAGCAATAAGAAATAGATGTGTCCTTTTATGTTTTAAAAAAAAATCATCAATTTCTTGCTTGTTACCTCCTTGAATTAAATGTGTCAATGCATATTCATATGATTAACCTATATCCTTTGGTTTTCAAATTGTTACTATCTCATGAGAGTCACTTTTGGAAAATAATGTAGACATTAAAATTTTGTGGGACTCTACAAGACGTATTCAATTCGAATTGGGACTCTAGAAGGTGTGTTCAGTTTCAATTAGAATTTTTTAGAGGCAACTCAACCCTAAACCCTAGTTCATGCCTATATAAAGGGTACTAAATTCCCTTAAAAGGCATCTCGAATATTCCACAAAAGTCATGGAATATTCATACAGCAGTCAAATCTAAATCATCCTAGTTCGAGAAACACGCCACTAACGTGCCTCGAATCATGGATAAATCTTAGGGGAGTAGAATCAAGGGAGAAACAGAATTGTACCCGCAATCTTGATGAATAAAATTATGTTTCTTCTTATTTTATTGTGATTGCAATTTATTTTCTTTCACTTTAAAATTTGTTGCAAACAAATTGGCACGCCCAGTGGGACCAAATCTGCCCTTCATCTCTTCTCTCATAAAATAAATATGAAAATCTAATGCTGCGAAAGTGGAAGAATGACCTATTCTGCCCTTCATCTCTTCTTTCATAAATCAAATCTGAAAATCTAAAGCTGCGAAAGTGGAAGAATGAGTACTTCCAGCCTCGTCTTTGAGTTTCATCGAGTCTACACTCCGACAAGCCTTGAAGCAGGGGCATTTGTAAACATTGAAATTTTGTGGGACTCTACAAGACGTATTCAATTCGAATTGGGACTCTAGAAGGTGTTTTCAGTTTCAATTAGAATTCTTAGAGGCAACTCAACCCTAAACCCTAGTTCATGCCTATATAAATGGTACCAAATTCCCTTAAAAGGCATCTCGAATATTCCACAAAAGTCATGAAATATTCATATAGAGGTCAAATCTAAATTATCCTAGTTGGAGAAATATGCCACTAACGGCCCTCGAATCATGGATAAATCTTAGGAGAGTAGAATTAAGGGAGAAACAGAATTGTACCCGAATGAATAAAATTATGTTTATTCTTATTTTATTGTGATTGCAATTTATTTTATGTCACTTTAAAATTTGTTGCAAACAAATAGCATTAGAGATCATATTGGATAATCACACGTTGTGTATTATTCCTTTTAATTGTTACTTTATTTAAACGCGTAAGGAATTAAAGATCCTGATATAATTATAAGTATATCAAATTTCTCATCAATATCAAGTAGGGTATTAAATAAGTGGATTGAACTTAATTTGATCGGAGTTAATTTATGAATATATTATTAACCTGATCAAAAATTGTTTGGACTAGAAAAACACGTCATAATCCCACCCATTCAAATTTAAATGAATTAATAATCCATAATTTTTAAGTATCTATTTTTTTTTCTTGATTTCATTGTGTTATATATTTTCCAGTTGTATATATAGGTAGAGTTATAAATAAATGAATTAATAACCCATCCAAATTTAAATGAATCAGATGATTCATACTTTCCGCACACTAATTTTATCACCCCTAAAATACCAAGTATGAGAAAAGAAAAAAACTTTATACCAAAGATGAATTGTAGGTGCAAGAAAGTTGTTACTTCCTAACACATTCGTTTTCTAGTAGGAATGATATTCAATAAGGTTTTTTATTTTTTTAATTACTTCATCTGTTTTAATTTATATATTTTTAGTTGATTTTAAAAAAAAAAATATATTAATATATTTTTAGATTTAGTATGCGTAAGAAAAATAATTTTAAAATATTTATTTTATGTCAATAAAATGATTTATCATTATAGAAATATCTAACATTAATTGAAGATCATTAGTTTTAAAAGTCTTTAATTATTTTGAAACTTCGTCTCAAGATATAATATATCACAAAAATAGAGACGAAAGAAGAATTAGTTTTTAATAAATTATGAGAAGTACGGTTTCCTACCTAATAGTATTAGCTAGTAGCCCTCTTTACGAATCTGAGCTATATTAATTCACTTCTTCCAAACTCTTAAAAGTCTAACCCCTATTAGCCTATTGGAAGTATTAATATCTCGTATTAATAATCGGATACGTAACCAAAAGGAAAAAATAACAAGGTCACATTATTTTATGTAACAATTATATAAATTTCATAGTGTTAAAGAGCTATTTATGTCATATTCATATTTTAATTCAAATTACAAAAGTTCCTTAACTTTATAGAATCTCGGTACATCATGAAACCTGCAAATACATTGCTCACAGATTGCGAATGATACATTACTTAATGAGAGGAATGTATTCGAGAAGGATACAGATGTATTCGAGAGGGATCAGGTGTAACCGAGAGGAAATTTTTGTAATTTTTTTAAATGATGATTTTAAAAAAAAATTATGATAAAATAAAATATATATTTATGTAATTTTTCCTTATTTTATTGAGAATTTTACTTCCAAGTGCAAGTGAGTTGTTTCATACAACATAACTACCCAATGAGTAAATTAACTAAATTAATAATCCAATATCAATCGGTGGAGTAATAATACGTCTCCTTATATGATTCTTAGAATTAAATTAGGCTAATGTTATTTTGGTAATATGAATGTTATCAAAATCAGACTTACTTAATTCTTAGTTTATTCGATGTTAGACTCACATATGATGTTTGACACACTCTACTTATAAGTCATGCTTTCCGTCCCACATTGGTTGGTGGAATAGTAATATTTTGTCAGATAATTTTCATCTCTTGAATTAATTTTTGAATTTGAGTTATATTTTCTTTTAACACAATAAGGAAGATATTAAAATAAAGGGAAAAAGTGGTTTTGTAGTAGCGTGGGGGCATGGATTATAGAGAAAGGTGAGAAAAATAGTATGAAAAGAACTGCAAATAAAAAAGTGGAAGAAGTTGTCAATAGTCATAATAATAAGTTCAAATCTTGATGTGTGCTCCCTTGTTTACATCCTTTTAGAACTCTTTTTTTTTATAAAAAAATAATAATAATTCAGTCTGACTTTACTGAAGAAATCAGCTAACGTACCTTTCTTTGTTTTTGACACACATCACATGTCCCATTATATATCCCCCAAACCAACACCTAACTAAATGTATATGTAGCACACTTGACCCATCCCCCATTTTGGACGGTTTACTTTCTTGGATTTTTCACATCAATCTCATTTTATAATGACGTTATTTAACTATATTAATAATTTAAAGAATAAATCTCATTATGTTAGATCTTAATTACTAGAAATTTTGATAATTTTCAATATTACTTTCTATATCATTTTCGGCAGTCGAATATATGTATCATATACTGTTAGATACGTGTATCTGTCAGAATTAAAATTCTATACGTATATTTCTCATTGGAAAAGAAGGTTTAGGATTTAATAATGTGGCATGGAAATTTTAGCCTGAAAAATGGTCCCAAAGGGCGTGTTGATCGGTGAGATGGTCAGGAAAGTAAGGGGGAAATGATAGCTGATTAGGGGGGTCCATGTGCTTCCCACCTACTAAATGCCTTCACCGCTTCCTCCATTTTGTTCGGTGGGTGAAACGGTTTGTATTAAAGATTTTTTCATATTAAGATCTTTATTCGCTGCTGCGTATAGTGGTAAATGTACATTTCTCATATTTCACTATATACGTACCCCTTCCCTTCACATGTCATGTGAACACTACTCCAATTTTGTTTAACCAAACCAAATAGTTCCAATCACTCATCCATCTGGGGAACTACAAAAACAATATTATTATTATAGAGATATATTTAAGTAACGTGTTGTTTCTTGTGCATCACTTACTGGCTACATACTTGGAGGAAAGCGCGCAATAAAGTAAAAATGCATGCGTGGCACTTACTATTGCATTTCCTAACTGCAAGTACCAATCGATGCAACTCTTCCAACGTACTTGCCTAGAAAAATATATTTATCAATTTTTTTGTTTTAAATTTTTCACATGATATATTTAAAATTTTAAAGTTAAAATTATATCTCATCATACTTTTAAAATAAAATTGAAAAAAAAGTGAAAATAGGGTTTCAGAATTTTTATGTGATTTTCAAATAAAATGAAAAAATCTCTTCAAAAAAGTGAATAATTCTCATGATCAAACCGATTATAATAATTTAAAAAAATACTGATAGACAAATTTTATAGTGAAATAATAAAAATCTCATACTAATTTCATTCAACTACGGATTATATGAAAAATCAATTAACTATAAGCTATTTAGCAACTGATTAACTAAGAATTACCGATAAATTCTTTTTCAAGTTGTGTGTGAAACTATTATATAAATACATCCTTCCACGTCATCTATCTATCTATTTATTTAAAAATAATAATTGAAAGTGTGTCTGCTTGTACTGTTCCCATACCCAACACCCAACGGTACAAAAATAAATTGAACATGTCTAACCTAATGTTAGATCAGTTTATCACATGACTGATGTTTGCTAGTATATATATCACGAGTAATGTTGATATGATTTTTCAAAAAAATAAATACTTACTACTACCATTTATATTCAAGCAAACAACATGTACTAGGTGATCATGATGGCACAATTACATACTTCAATTATAAATTGCAAGTTGTAATTTTACATAATCATTTATGTTTGAGAGACGTACAACTGATGTGTATGTCTATCAATTTCTTACATAAGTGAGTTGAGAGGTCTCAAGTTCAAATTCCAACAGAAATAAAAAATACTAGATGATTTCTTTTTATCTATCCTAGACTTTGTAGACAGAGTTATTTGATACCTATTGATGATTGAAAGTGATAAATATCTCGTGAAATTAGTTGAGATGCAATAGTGGACAGAATGATTAGTTAAGGCTACCTATGTAAGTGTGATTGAGCTTAAATCTGAAAAAAGTCAAGAGGTAAAGACATTTTCTCAAATGGGGAATGGGCCATTATCAGTATTACTAGTATTTGTTTGGTGTTGTGGTCCATTCTGTGGACTAAAGAGACATGCTATTAGTGCAATGTATAGTCAACTGGACTGCTCTTCAATTAATATATTTTTGTTTTCGAGGAAGAAACAAACTTAGCATTGGTCGATTTATAGTTTTAGATCTAGTAGCTATGAATAAGAATTTAATTCATGGCATTTATATGTTGCAAGTATTATATTATTATTACAAAATAGATATGTGATTATTTTAACTAAATAGTTGACAAGTTAAGAGTTGATTGTAAATGAGACCGAGACATAATTATTATTGTTATTACAATAAACCAGTTGAACGACATGTGAAGAAATGTTTAGTGGGGACCAATCCCTATCCAATAAAAGTCAATTGACACTTTTTCGTTGAAAAAATTGTAGCTTAAACGGATGATTATTTAAGCCTTATAAAAAAGTTCACTCATCTCATTAATCATTAATATAAATATTATAATATGTTAGAAATTTTTTGATATTATGTATGTATATTTTCTATATATATTATAAAAACATTGGGTATGGATAGATGGTTGTCGGTCACTTTTATAGGTGGCAAGCTACCAATTTAATTGTATAGAATATATTAATAGTCCAAACGACACATAATAGTGCCAATTGAATATTTGACGAAAGCTAATGTGTTTTGATTAAAGTAGTGATATATGCAATTTCTTTGGAAATTGATATTAATATAATACTTATAATGTTTCGACTTATTTCTATTTTTTTTCTTTCACCTATGACGTGCCTTTGTCACTTGATAATACCGTGTCCATGCATGCAGTTTCCTAATTTTGACCATACTTTTTTTTCTTTTTCTTTTTACGTTTCAAAAACTCCAAGATTTGTTTATTTTGGAATATTTATATCTTAAGAATAGTTGGGATTTATTGTTGCGGTGAGCCATAAAAGGACTAAACATGTAAGTCATTTTTTTCAAAATTTAAATGTCAGTAAAGCAGCTTGACTTTGAATATACCAGTCTACAAGGTAGATTAAAATTTCAGTCTACTGATAAACTTTAATTATTTATTCAAATAAATAAATAAAAAAGATCTTTTTCATATCTCAATTTGATCCTTTTAAAGTGTTCCATATTTTTATGAAGTAGGAAATGAATACCTGTTCTGATACATAAATTTTTTTTAAAAAAAATATCTAAATAATTATTTTATAAGTTAAAGTGTTCATCTAATACAATAAAAACATATTAAAGTGTTCAAATATACAATTTTAAATTTGAAGTGCTTACTAGTCCGCTAACACTAAATCTAGCTAATAACAAAGCATGAGGTCCCATTATTTTGACTTAGCATTCACTTTTTTCCTAAAAAAAAAGAGGAGATAATGACGTTCATCCTTTTTCTCAAAGAAAAACTAAAAAATAAGTAAATTAGGTACTTTTGCGTCTTTTAACTTGTTCGTGTTGTTAGGTTTAAGGAGATTTAATTTCCACATAAATATAAATTCATATAACATAATTCAGTGTACGATATTATTTTATGTGCAAAGAATATAAATAAAAATACTAAAATGACCAAATTTTCTTGCTATGTAGGGCATCTCATTTCCCTTTATGAATGTTTCTTTCGATTTAACACGCTTTTGCTTTCTTCCAAATTCCAATATATAGAAATTAGAATGCCCCACAGTTGTTTCTATTTCTTTATCAAACTTAATTTCTGCCTTTTCTTTTTCCTAGTTTCCAAGAAGCTTATATACCTCATAATTTTATTTAAATATTCTTTTTTTCAAAACTTATCCAAAAAGTAGAAAAGAATAGAAGCAAAAGATGTGTTTGTCCTTTCCGTACACATGGAATTGAATGATTTTAAAAGCCATGAGACAATTAGTATAGGAAAAACACTACTTAAATAAGGCATATAAAATAATATCAAAGATATATTTTATGAAAGTTAATAGTTTAATCTCTCTTGTGCATGATCAATTTAATTACTCTCTTAATTTAAAGTAGAATTATTATTAGGAAAATGGAGTAAGCCGTAATTTCCCTGATTTTTTGTAATTTAGTCGTCTGATTTTAACTTGATATAAAATTTAAGATAATATTTTTTGTAATCTTAAACTAAAAATATATAAAATGTACCAGAGAGTCACTTAACCTTGTGATCTTAAATATATCATGTGAAAACTTAACTTATATATATATATACACAACATTTTTTTCTAAAAAGAAAAATAAACAAACAAAACAGCCGGGATGTGCTTTGGGTCTTTCGGTTCTCTGAAAGATTATGGGCCTTTTAAGTTGGGATATGAGGCCCACTACTAATCAATCTTTAAAATTGACGAACTTTCGCAAATAGCCACTATAATAAATTTAAGTATGCTCCATAGCTATATTTTGCATATTTACGGGTTGTAGCTATAGTTTAAGCTGCCTTGTTCGTATAATTTGTGGATTTTTATAATTCGCAGGTTTAGTTTGTATAATTTGCGGATTTGTATAATTCGCGGGTACATTTGTATAATTCGGTTTTTTTTTGTTGTATAAACTCGAAATAATGAATTTATACAATTACAAACATCAGAAGTGTAAACAGTTATACAAATTATATTATAAAAATTTCGAATTATACAAAAGTTGTACAAATTCCGAATTATACAAACGTGCGAATTATACAAAACTAAAAAGTTGAGCCACGTAATTATAGTTAAAAGTATGTCGCAAATTGTAATTAAGACAAACTATAGATATGTTAACTAATTAACTAGTATATGTTTGCTTATATAAGTAATTTTCCCTTAAAATCTGCTAAAGTCTTACTATAGAGTCCAATATCCAAAAGAATATGAGCCCAGATGGATGGGCCTCACCCAATTCAATTCTGATAACTGTAATTTTATTAGGGAAAATTTTCAAAATGTCAATATTTTGACATTTAGTAGGACCACTTAGCCACACTTTCAATATTTATTTAAAATATTAATGTTTTAGTTTGTTATGTATCTGATTGATGTATTTTTTATTTGTTTGATTTAAAAGAATACAATTATTTAATAACAGAAAAAGAAATTTTTTTATTATGTTTTTTTCGTAATTGTATACCAATAATTTTTACATTTTATGTGTTCACTTTACTATTCAAATTAAAATTGATATATTACTTTCATAATGAAAACTAAAATTGTATTCCATGACTGCCAAATATATTTTTCTTTTATTTGTATTACAAAAAAATTACTGATTGTATTCCAATATAATCCAATCATTACATATGACTATGATTTATGAAATGATACAAGATTTTGAAAAAAATAGCATACATGGTGGAAATAACACAATTTGTTGAGGAGGATACAATATTTCAAAAAAAATATACAAATTAACTACGAAAGAAATAAGGATACAAGATTCTGAAAAAAAAAATAGCATACATAATGAAAATAATACAATCTGTTGAGGAAGAATACAATATTCTAAAAAAAATATACAAATTAATTTTGAAAAAAAATAGGATACATGCATCTATGCTTAAGAAATACAAATCCATTTGGCATACCTATTGGAATGACTACAAACTAAAAAAGAAATACAATGTTCTTAATACAAATACAAATGCTGAGTAAAAGAAAAATAATTGACAAACAAAATTAATATGAATATAATTCTGGTATGAATACAATTTTTACAACCTTCTTCTCTGACTCTCTCTTTCTTCTTCTTCTTCTTCGTCTACTATGTTCTTTTTTCTGATATTTTGTTCACCAAAACCAAATCCAAAAATTCGTATTCACTTGTGCATAAGTAATCCTATAGGCAAAATTCAAAATTATTAAATATGAATGTATAAAAAATCAAATAATATATGATGTATGAATGTCAATGTAAATTTCTACAATCTACTAAATCTCAAATATGAAAACAAAATTACAAAAAAAATCAAACAATAGTGCTTAAAGACGAAAAATCTGAAATACATAAAAGAGGAAAATCTCACAAAATACTTGGTGAATATGAAAACAAACTCACAAAAAAATCAAACAATACTGATTAAAAGACGGAAAATCCGAAATACAAAATACTTGGTGAAAATGAAAACAAAATCACAAGAAACTTTACAAAATAATTGTTGACTTCGAATTTACTTTATCAATAAATGAAGAATCTTTTGAATTAATTGTAATATTTCTTAAACAAAGTGTATGAAATTTGAAGAGTTGATTTTCTTGAACAAAGAAAAGAGGCAACAACGGTGAAAAAGGAAAGAGAGAGAAATGAGTGATTTGAGGTAAAACTTAAAAAGAGTGGGTGGGGAATGATTTTTTTTTTTAATCGGATAGTGGAATAAATAATGGTCCAATGTGGGACTGATTTGAGAAATAAAAAAAAAGAAGATTAACTATATTAGGATTCAATTTATTTTCTAAAATATTGACATTTTTAATAATTATTTTAAAGTATAAATATTTTTAATAATTATGTTAAGAATTGTGACTAGTTTGCTAATTTTTCCATTTTGTTACTCATCAAATGAGTGGTCACTTTAGCAAAAAAATATGACATCAACAAATCTAATTTAATTTTAAAAAAGAGATGTATACAATAATCTAAGGGAAAAATTACTTAAATACACAATTTATCTTATCATATTTTAAAAAAATTTCTGTCATTTGAAAAAATTATCAAAATTCCTACTCTCTCATATTTTTGGATACATTACTTTACGCGATGTATCGTTCGGATACATTACTTTACTCTATGTATCGCTCGGATACATCACTTTACACGATGTATCAGTCGGATACATCACTTTACGCGATATATCAGTCGGATACATCACTCTAAGCGATGTATCGCTCGAACACATCACTTTTCGCGATGTATCGCTCGGATACATCACTTTACGCGATGCATCGGGACGTACGTGATGTATCAGGACGTTTTGAGATGTATTCGGATCTCACCAAATTAGAGGAATCTTTATAATTTGAAAAAGAATAGAGATATGATGTAATTAGCTCTTAACACTATGAGATTTGTGTCAAAACAAATACAACTTACGATTGATGATGTGAAATGTTTTTCTTACTTGTTGTGTTAAAATCGTAATGGACGGTTAAAAAAGAACATTTCAAATGCAATACTTTATTTAGTACTCCTATCAGTTAAAAAATTTATAACCCCACGAATATGTATAATTTATTTTGAATACAAACTTTTCTTTCATTATAAAATTTTATATTTAAGTTAAATAACATCATATTTTATGAAATTAGAAGAGGGAGAGTAGTAGCATAATTCCAAACAAGAAAGTAAATAACTAGATTGATCTAAAACTCTTCTGCTGGACCTACCTACAAAATATATATATATATATTTTAGATTTAGATGCGGATTTTAAATTTATCATAAAATGTGAATGGGAGAAGATGTGGACTAGTCGTCAATACCATAAATCTGTTTTCATACTTGCATGTGAAATGTTGTCAGTACGTTATATGTCGACTTTAAAGCTAGATATATAATTATTAATGCACAAAACATTAATTTATTGACATAGCAAATAAATAAAAAAAAGCAAAGGTGATAAAGCTTAATGTGAATAGCCTTCTATCCCTAATATCTATTAAAAAAATAGTGATTGACATAGTAAGTTTATCATTTTATTCCTATTAATTATGAAGTGGATGAATTAAGATTTTCGAGAAGTTCTACCTATTTCAAAGTAATTAATTGAGGGTATAATCTATAAAAAAAAATTGTCATTTCTTGATTTGTCAAAATAGATAAGTAAAAAAGAAAAAAATGGATAATTAATAAAAGATTGAAGGAGTATTTTATTTTTTTGAAATTTTTCCAAAAAATAGGAAAAAGAGTCTCGATTATTGAAGTTTGATATTCCCAATTAGTTTGGGCCGTGGGCCGTGGGCCGTGGGTTCTTTGATTTTATCCAAAGTATCAAGGGGGCCCTTGGTTGGTTTAGTGTTATCCATGCATGTCAATTAACTAAGCTCACGTGGGGTCTCTTTTAGGTTTAACAAACACAAAAATTATATTTGTATGTTATAGCTATAGTTTGTATAATTGTGATCAGATTTATATAAATCGCTGGCAGTTTCTCGTTTGTATAAATCGTTGGCAGCCTCTCGTTTGTATAAATCGCTGGTAGCCTCTCAATTCAATTTTATGTGTTTGTATATCTGCATAAAATTTGAATTTGTATACAATTGAATCGAAATTAAACATTTGTATATCAAATCTCTCTCTCTCGCGCTCTTTATACAACACAAATTATACATTATAATTTGTATAATCTGTGTTTGTACAGCAAGAAAGAGAGAAAGGCAAAAGAGAACTGAGTAGGGGAAGATCTGTATTTGTATAATTATAAGTGTATAGGACGAAAATATATGTATTTGTATATACAGTTTTCTCTCGCTTTATACAAACACAAACGCATTTTATACATTTATGTTTGTGTAAAGTGAGAGAGGCGAGGGAGAGACTGGCGAGCGAGAGATCTAGGGAGAGAGACGAATGACAACTGTTTTTGCTACGGGTTACAATTAAATCAAACTGTGGTTATAACATTTAATTTAAATTAATAATTTGCTATTATATACAATTTTTCCTTTAATTTATAATCATTTTAAATAATGTGTATATAATAACCAAACACCCTTTTATTAAGTTACATAATAGATAGTTATGTAATGAAAAATGAAATTGATTAAAGTTAAAAATTATATATACCATTGGTGATTTTTTTAAAATATATGTATCGTCAATATAACATAGGGTAAAATAATATTTTAGAATGATGGTATTAAATATAGGTTAAATAAAAAACAAAATAATAGGAAGAGGCATTATGAGTCGTATAAAGAGATATGTATTATATAGTATAGTAGGCTATATAAGCGACAAAGAAAAGACATGAGTCGTTATCATGTGGCAGAAAACGTTAAGAAATTAAGTGGGATATTTCTCTCATTACCTCTTCTTCTTCTTCCTCATCAAAATACACAGAATTTACTCACACAAGTAGCACAAAACAATGGGTGTTCTTGACCATATATCTGATATGTTTGATTGCTCTTCTCAACACTCCAAGCACAAAAGACGCAAACAATTACAGGTATATCCAACTTCTCTTTTTTGGGGGGCTTTGCTGTTTTCTTCAAGTCTCAAGTCAGATCTCAAAATCTACTCTGAAATTAAACTTATTCCCCAAATTAGTTTTGTCTTTCACTACATTCCTATACTATTACTAGGCATTTGACCATAGATTTGGAATTCATGTAGCTGGCTGGAGTTGAAAGTATTACTTGAACAACCTTGTAAGTAAAAACAGGTTACAAGCTATTTTCCGAATTCGATTTCAAATTAATCCAGAAAAAAGCAAGTAAATACAGTAATTTTTATGACCAAACGGTCCTCCAGGTCCTGTTTAAGTTAATTCTTTTAAATACAATTTGGTTTATTAGCTCTCTGACATCTTAAATCTAGCTGTCTCAGTTTTTGTAGATCTATTTTATACCATGTATCTGCTGCCGCCTGCCGGCCGGCCACTTTTATACCTTTCTGGTTTTTCTTCTTCTTGTCTGATAGCATAATCTGGGAGGAAATGGCTCAATACAACTCTCTACAAATTGCATAGAAGAAAGGCCAATAGTTCATATGAGATTGTGCATAAAACACTTTTTTTGGTAGATGTGTCACTTAAATCAATAATGTATGGTCAATCATAACAACACTCCATATACAATTATACATGCTTCTTGGAGGTAACATGTAACAACAACATATCTTTGCTGTTTACGCAAATCTTACTCCTCTTTGTGCGCGGTAGAGAGACCTTGACAAAAACCAATGAAATTATTACGATGTGACATCTAAGTAGGCTCCAACACTATTTTTTGTGAAAAATCTCCTTCCCTACTATATTTTAGAATGATAATTTTACTTTAAATATAATAAATTCAATATTTTAGAAAATGACTATAGCTAATAATAAGGGTAAATGACTCTTGATTTTCTAAATGGGACAAGGACTCCCTCCGTCGCATATCTTACTATA
This sequence comes from Solanum etuberosum, assembly GCA_029582245.1. NCBI lineage: Eukaryota > Viridiplantae > Streptophyta > Magnoliopsida > Solanales > Solanaceae > Solanum > Solanum etuberosum. The sequence continues at coordinate 13,953 of JAJONR010002818.1, forward strand.
AATATTTGTTCCGTATTAGTTGATCACTTATTAAATCAGGTTAGAATTAATTAATTTTTTTCCATTTTACAATTACAATTTTATATGATCTTTGGAAGTTTAAACAATTTTTGATGATTTAAGATTTTCTTTAAGAGGTTAATTAATATGAATAAATGTCAAAATTGTGAAGTCGATCAATCTATTACTAGAAAGTGTAAAATAGAAAGCGTGCATATAATAAAAATGAATACCCCTTTGTCCCTAATTATTTGTCCACTTTTAAATTGACACACCTATTAAGAAAACAATAATTGACATAGTGAGTTTATCATTTTACCCCTATTAATTATGAAGTGGATGAATTAAAAACTTAAGATATTCAAGAAGTTTTACATTTTTCAAAATGGTTTTTTGTCCTTTTTTGTTTTGTCAAAATGGACAAGTAATTAAGAATAACTAAAAAGGAAAATGGACAAGTAATTAAGAATATCTATATTTAGTAAATGCGTGCTAATAATAGATTTGGGGTGGTCTTCCCATGTGCACGCTCTCTTCTCGTTAATAGCATTTCTCCTATAACTAGGTCTACTTATTTTGTAGTCACATGATCTAGTCTAGTGCCTTTATTTATTGTTGTCCTTTTGTTTTCTTGTTAAAAATATTTCTTTACCTATTTTTCTTTCTTTATAACCAAAGTGAGTATTTCATAGCTTTTCAAAAGCAAAAGCAAAAGTAGAAAGTTTCCATCAAGAGTGATGTGTTGCAGAAAGGATAGTGCAGATTCAGTATCCCCTTTGGGCCTCCACTGAAATGAACATATCTTGGCTGGGCCATATCCTATTTTTATTTATGGACCTGCCAAGAAATGACTTATATGCACTAATAATATATTAGTACTTTTAAACTTCATTTGGATTGATATTTATGTGGCACCGTATGACTTGACACGGTGTTTAAAGAAAAAGAAAAAAAGGCTTTTGAAACTTGTGGTTTAAAATAACCTATACATATTTGTATGTTTATAAATCATTTTATTATGGATAAGAAGTGAATCTTAAAGTTGAATTGTTTTAATTATAGAAATGTGAAGGGAGAGACCCAAAAGAAAAGAGCTTTACATAAATTAGAGTGTCAAATTAGTCTTGCTATAGACAGTTACCAATTGTTACATTTTACTTTTAATGGCATCATACAAAAGTTAAACTATTTTCTAGTCCACATTGACTATATTACTTAGACTTATACCACCTCACTTTATCTTTTCTATTCTCTTAGCTAGCGTTTGACCCTAAATTTGGTTGAAACTTAAAATAACGAATTTTTGAAGTTGAAAAATAGTTTTTGGAAATTGAAGTTGTATTTAGACATGCATATTCTTTGGAAAAAAATTGAAGTTTTGAGAGTGGAAGTGAAATTTCATACAAAAACTAGTTAGTACAAAATTTTATGAACAAACAATGTGTTCAGTTATTGTTTTGAAAATATACTTCCAAATCTATGACCAAATGGGAGTCGAGATATGTGCCAAGGTAGTGTTGTAGATTATAAGTTGCTAGATTTCATAATATGAAACTTTGGATTTTCAGACAGTGGAGATAAAAGTGAAGATGGACTGTGAAGGCTGTGAGAGGAAAGTGCGAAGGTCTGTTGAGGGAATGAAAGGAGTTTCGTCCGTGACAATAGAGCCTAAACAGCACAAGCTCACAGTAGTAGGCTATGTGGATCCAGAGAAAGTTGTGGCTCGTGTAGCCCATCGCACAGGTAAGAAGGCAGAGATTTGGCCCTATGTCCCATACGATGTCGTTGCTCATCCCTATGCACAGGGTGTTTATGATAAGAAGGCTCCTGCTGGGTACGTGCGAAGAGATGATTTCCAAACTAACCAGCTTGCTCGTGCCAGTTCTACTGAAGTTCGCTATACTACTGCCTTTAGCGACGAGAATCCTGCAGCCTGTGTGGTCATGTGAACTAAAATACTGCTGCTGCTGCTGCTATGATTACTATATTATGAATCTTGTACCATAGTACTCTGTTATTGTTAAATTTGTATTGGTTTTGTGGTGTTGATTCCTCCTTTAAGTTTTGATCATAGTGCTATTTTCTGTTGAAGCTAAAGTTTTATCATATGATTGTACGTACTGTATTGTATTGTTAAATCGATGAGTATTCTGTTCTTGAAAGATAAAATGGAGTACTGGAACCCGTTAAATTGGCTGTTTCTGTTGCCACAAACAATAGATTTCTTTGTCATTGAACTTTTCTCTTTGCAATTGTTGCTTCCATTGACAAAAAGAAATTGTTAACAGTGTTGTGATTGACATTTAGATATAAAAAAATAATTGAGTTCTATGTGAGTTGGGTATGTATAACTGTTGGATTTTTCAGATTTTTGGTTTTTGTAAAGCATCAGTGCATGCCAAACTTTTTCTTTCTTTATAAAAGTCTAGTGGGAATTTAGGTTGGAAAGTAATGAGTGATGGACTATTTGGAAAACTCTTGGGATTAATATGGAATTTCTAGCTAAAGAATTCCACAAACGGAACGTGCGTTGCCGTTTATGTGTTATTATTATTATAAAACTTCTACATTATTTAAAAAGTTAAAAGTCAACATTCTTCAAATAACTCAAAAAAAATTGTGTTCTTTTGTCCTAAAAAAAAAAAGTAACCACCTTATGAGAGTAGTTATTAATTACATCGGAAGAAAATGTAGTAAAGAGAAGGACAATTTGAAATAGGGAAACAATAAACATCTTTGTCAATACAATATTATTTGTTTCATGAATTCTGACTAAAATAACAGAAAAAATGAATGAAAGTATAAACCCTCAGTAATATAGTAAATAGTGCTTATAGCTCACAACCAATTTCAACTAAATTCAATATTGAAGTTTGATATTTCTTGCACTCAATCTCTTAAACAAAATATTTCTTCATTTTTATAAATATCTTGGGGTAGTGAGCTTTATTAAGTTTCATCTATAAGAAGAGACTCCAAACAGAGGGTCTCAGCAACAAGTTCAACTCAATCTGAAGCATTTGGTGGTGTAGATTTGGTTTTTTTAATTCACCACGAACTCTTCAAGCCAAACAAAAGCAGTAGTACCATTAATATATGTCTTTTTTGGAGATCTATTAGGGAGCTTGATTAGAAGCACTTAAAACCCATAATGTCGAGCAATTTGGACATATTTATGATCAGGAGAATGAGCTAAGCAGTGGTACCACTAATCAAGTCAAAACCTCATGATGATTACTTGTTAAATCTCATTCTTAAACAATTAATGCTAAGATGAAACACAAGAGACTATTCAGAGAATCCACTTAGATTTGAAAATGGAACAAACAATAAATGCTAAGATGCATTTAACAAGAATATACCTCCAATGTTCTATGAAGCTATTGCCGCTCATATCAGTGCTCAGCAAAAACACGTCCAAATGAATCAAAAAGACATGATGGAAGCTGAATTCTCCGGCTTGATTTGAGAATTTCAAATCATGATTTGAATACATCCACAAGTTTATATTTTATAAAAACAGTCTTACATTTATATCTATAACTATTTATTTCATATAATTAATTACATTTAAATCATTTATAGATTATACCAACATAGAATTTATTCGGTTGTTTGCAAATTTTTTTTTTGGAAAAACAACAATCAATGGGGTTTAATCATTTAAATATTTTTGATCGAGCAATGTACGTGTAACTTCCCCTTTATAATTTGTATGCACAAAATAAGTGAAATTCCAAAAATTGACCTTGGACTACCACAACAGGCCCAAGTTCACTGTGATCCACTGGAACAGTAGTAAGTAGTAACAACAGTACTTATAAGCTACATAGATAATTTCCAAACCGCCTTTCGTAGACTCTACTTTCCATTTATTGGCGGGAAACAGAAAACCCTCATTCTCCATCAACAATGGCCGAAGAAGAAATGGAGGCGGCGGGAGAAACGGAACAAGAGGTAGAAGAGGAGTTCGCCGTTTGGAAGAAGAACACGCCGTTGCTCTACGATCTTGTCGTCTGTCATGCCCTTGAATGGCCTTCTCTCACCGTTCAATGGCTTCCGTCCCCCACCACTGACGATGGTGCTTTTGCTGTACACAAGCTCATTCTCGGAACTCACACCTCCGACGATTGCCCCAACTTCCTCATGGTCGCAAATGTTCATCTCCCTCGTAATCCTGCTTCAGGACTTGAACACAATCTCATGAATCCTCAAATCCCTAAGGTCTGTAACTCCTTACAATCGGTTAAACTGCACTAATATTTGAAAAAATTTATTCCCTATCTGTTAAAATGCGCTAATAGTGTAAAAATTAGTTACACATTCTCTATATTCGTGTTGAGTGATACATATGTGTACATATATGAGCTGTTTGATGAAATATCCAAATAAAGAAAGTTCTTTGTTAGTGAATCAATTTATGCATATGTGGTGCCTATCTATTGATGTTTATGTGAAGAAAGTTTAATCTGGAATTGTTTTTTTCCCAAGTGTTAAGACCTGTGAATAAATTGGTCAATTAAGTGTTTCTAGTGTTCACAGGTAGAGATAGTACAAAAGATTCACGTTGATGGAGAAGTGAATAGGGCGAGATGCATGCCACAGAAGCCAGCTGTAGTTGCAGCAAAGACTAGTAGCTCTGAAGTTTATGTCTTTGACTCAGCTAAACAACCCCTTGATCATGAAGGTGGGTCTTGTAACCCTGATGTTAGACTTCGAGGGCATGATAAAGAAGGTTATGGCTTGTCGTGGAGCCCGTTTAAAGAGGGTTTTCTTTTGAGTGGTTCAAATGATCAGAAGATTTGTTTGTGGGATGTATCTGCATTGCCTCAAGATAAAGTGCTTATGTCCCATCATACTTATGAGGTAATGTGATCTATCCTTTCACCCAATGTGCTGATTCAACTGAGTTTCTTAAGTTGATTCTGGAGTTGAATATCACTGTGGCAGATATGAATTTAATTCTGGTATTTTTGTATAGGAGCATGAAGATGTAGTTGAGGACGTGTCATGGCATCCAAAGAATGAGAACCTATTTGGTTCCGTCGGAGATGATTGTCGTCTGATCATTTGGGACTTACGGACAAACAAAGCCCAACACTCAGTTTTAGCGCATGAGAAAGAGGTCAGTGTCTTCAAATTCCATCTTCTTTAATATTTTACTAGACACTTTTTGATCTTTATCATTGAGATTGATCTCTACTATGTTTATCTAATTGTTTAATGATAACCCATAGATCATGCGCTAGGCACCCAATATGGTGTTAAGAGAAACATATGAAACTATGATGTGGAACAAAAAGTAGATTGTTATTCATGACTCGTGTACAATGTTAGCTGAAAGGAAACAATCTCTTTATTGTACAGAAGAAACATTCTGAACTTTATCCACGACTCATGTGCTATGCTAATTTTTAAGAAAACTAGATTAGGAGTCTTGGGCCTCTGCATTATATTCATTTTAGTTATGAAAGCTTCATATGGAACTATATGATAGGACCGTTGAGATGTCATGAGTATTGGAATAATGGGACCTCCAACCATGGTTATCGTTGGTACATTTTAGTGGTTTTATTTTTATCTGTTCGAGAGGTTAATCCTGCTTCACATGCATTAATGAATTGCGAAATCAGAAAGTGAATAGCATGTGCACCGTCTGAACAAACTTTTCTCAATATTTTTCCTGATCCAGTCTCGCTGATCTTGTTTTTTCTTCCTCTCTGCAGGTGAATTATTTATCTTTCAACTCATATACTGAGTGGGTTCTTGCTACAGCATCATCAGATAGTACTGTTGGTCTGTTTGACATGCGAAAGCTTAGCTCTCCATTGCACGTGTTTGGCAGTCATACGTATGTCCTTCAGCTTATTTCGAGTCTTCAAATTTATTGTAGTCAATTTTTTACGTCACTCAATTATTTTATTGGCTTGGTGACTATGCAAATCACAGTTTACTGATGCTCGTCTCTGGTGATGATCGACTTATTAATGTTTGGATCCCTTAGTATGCAATACAGAACACCTTTTGAAACAAAAAACATATGAAAACTATAAGTATCTGTCAAATCTACTTGTCGTGGTGCAGTTCTTTCATCATTGTTGAATTATTTTGCCTGTGTATGCACACAGAAATTGGTCAAATCTGTTGTTGCTTTTGAGCCTTGCTTATGCTCTTCCTCAGCTAATTCCTAGTTTCTTTGATGACATTGCAATAGGAATTCTCATGCATTCTGCTAAAATGTGACAACTTCTCTACCTTTTGTTTCTACAAATGATAAAGTTTTTGTGATTAAACCTTTTGCAGGGATGAGGTATTCCAGGTAGAATGGGATCCTAATCATGAGACTGTACTGGCATCTTCAGGTGGTGATAGAAGGTTGATGGTCTGGGATCTTAACAGGTACATCATGCATGAAATGAATTCCACAACACAAAAACGATGGTGGTGGATTATCAGTTATCACTAAAGTTTAATAAGAACATTTTTTTGTCTGACAATAAGATTGTTGTCTTCAGGATTGGTGACGAGCAATTGGAAGGGGAAGCTGAAGACGGGCCCTCAGAACTTCTTTTCTCTCATGGCGGTCACAAAGCAAAGATATCTGATTTTTCATGGAACAAGAATGAGCCATGGGTCATTTCAAGTGTGGCAGAAGACAATTGTGTCCAAGTGTGGCAGATGGCTGAGAGCATCTACCGTGAGGACAATGACAATGGCAACTGCTGAGATGTTCAATTTTCTCTCCATTAGTGGAGAGGCCGTTGTAATTGTATGCTGCAGATGTGAACTAGAAGAGTGTTATATACTCGTATATGGTATCGAATATCAACTTTATTAGGTGCAGAATCATCAAGTAGAAGAGTACCGTTGATATGTACTTGTATGTGTGATTGCATTGTTACCTTAAAAGGCATACATTGAGAACTGAATCCATGTGCGAGCCACTTGTACTATCAATCATGGTGGTTTGAACTCGCTAGCCTTTTTATTTTATTATTATAGGGCTCGGTGCAAACTTTGTTAGTAGGGAGTACTTTATCTCTTTCTTGGGGATCTACCTGGCACAAATTTGGCCAATTTGCTTCATCTACAAATAGGCCTTATAAGAGGTGAGTTTCCAGATAACATGCTGAACTCATATCCAGCGTTTGATACAATAACAATCACACTAATCTCAAAAATCAAAATGTTTATGGTACGTCTGCTTGCTCCAAATATGAATCCCCATTATTCATGATTGAACCATCAAAGCAAAAAATAATTTAAACTCAGTTGAAACATCAAATTCAAATTTCACATAAAAAAGGGGAGACACAGATTTTCTTCTTCCCCTACCCAACCACTCCATGACCAGCGCCATCATTGATTTTTGACCCAATGCCAAAAGAGGACCAAAACCAAACATAGAAAACGAGAAAAAACCCACAAGAGCATATGGAATACCACATATTTCACCAATCATGAGATTTATCCTACTTCCTGCAGCTCAAACTAAACACCACCCATATGGTGCCACAAGTAATATAAAGGATACAGAAACTGAGAAACCAAGCAAATGCACTTCAATAATTTGTCAAGAGTGTTTCAATTTTGCCACTCTTGATAGCAGAACCACGAGCAAAAATAAAAAGCCACCATCTATTTCAAATTTAGCGGTTTCAAATTCACATAATCTAAGAAAGACAACTATCAATTTAGACATCCATCGGCAAGAGGCGACATTCATCAAAGATCAAAGAATGAATAAATACAACAGTGAGGAATAAAGCTTCCAGATCTTCACAGAAAACCACAACCCTAGGTATCCTCTTCATGAGTTCTGCTAGCTATATTCGTTCGGTTGTTTCTGCTTTACATGACTGTTGATAAACAACGGACACTCAGATACCTACTAGACCACCAACTCAACAGCCAGAAGAAGATTCTGAATTTGAACTCAGCAAGGTAGAGAAACTGGGAGAAATCCCCAGAGAGGGCACAATTTCTCCCAGTAGAGAGCACATGACAAAACATACTTATTCTCAAGAACAATGATGCTCTCCTCTAAGAAGTTCATCAACTTGTTGTTGTTGTACGCGTGCCTCCTGAAAAAGCAAAGCAAAGAAAAGATCAATATAAAGGAGCACAGCCAGGAGGGTTAAACACAAAACTAAGTTGTCATTCTACCCTGGTACATCAACGTATTTATCACTCAGCTCAATGAAAGAGAAGTCAAACTTGAAGCTACCGGTTCTTTTGCACCACCAACTCAATTAAAACACAGAATAACTCACTTTCATTAAATAATAATATAAATGTCATCAACCAATACACAACATAGAAGCTTGGAAACAGTTATTTTGACAGGCATTGCAAATACATGGATCTTTCTTTTGTCGAAAAACAAACTTTTTTCCTAAACAAATCTTAAGGACAAAAGTTCTGGCAAAGATACCAGAAGCCACCCAAGATCTCCGACACTCCTTTCGGATCAAGAAGATTGCACTAACTGTTTCAGTTCACCAATTTCAGAGTGAAATCAAACACATAAAGATTCTTTTTTTTTGGCATTAATGGAACTAACAAAGTTTACAAGCTACATAAAAGGGATTCAATAGGATGCAAACTTTAGCATTTAAATTCTTCTTGTCATCATAATTTTAGAATTTCAGTCAAAAGATAATTATGTCTGGATATTAATCAAGCTGAGCAAGTTTTTTTCTTTTTTCTCTTTTGGTAATAAGGTATGCCAAAACTTCTATTCACAGAGCATCCATTATATGCTCTATTTGCAGCAAAATATCAGACACCTAACAATTCTTTTTACCTACTCAGTAACTCACGGACTGGAAGGAATCAATATATTCTTCCAAATCATCTACTAAATCCAACTTACACCAAAAACTAAAAGATTTATACACTTCTCCCAAGGATGTGCTGGTGTAGTTTATCTTCAAAGCATCTTTGATTCTATTCTTTCCAAATGCACCAGATTCCGCACCACAGAAATGTGATTCAGACTTTCTTGAATATTTTCCTTGTTTTCACTCCAAATTAGCAGGCATTATCATAACTAGTTTTTCTTTAGCATACATATATTTAGTTGCAAACAATTTCCAGGGACTTGAGGACGGCCCTGAATGCTTAGATAATACTGGAAATGGTATCAGAATCTGCATCAGTCCTACTTAAATACCAATAATTTAAAGTTCAGATGTACTTGCACACCATAACTCTTAATAAGAAAAAAATGTTTAAGATGTAGTTGATCTTAGTTCAGATGTACTTATAAATTGTTTTATAATGACTACTATATTATGCCAATTTTTTATTAAATATTTGTCCAAACTAGACCGAAATTAGATGCTTGGACTCTTGTTACTTGGAACCCCTTCAGCCTTTTCTTTTCTGTTTCTTGTTCAGAAATCGAGGGAGTACTATTAAGCATGTCAATGTTACTCTCTTCATTTATTTGGAAATCAAATTAAGTACCATTACCATAAAAATCACCTATATATACAAATATAATATAATATAACATTTTATATATACACACGCCAACATTAGATAACATTTTATATAAACACACACCAACATTAGATAACAATGTCTTCATCAAAGTCCAGAAGACTAAGACTTACTACTCTAAGCATTTCCAGGTTAAATTCAAGGGAAGAAAAGAGGGGAAGACTAACTACAGAGCCAGAATAGCCTCATAATTCAGGACAAAAACAAGTACAACCCTCCAAAATATCGTTTAAGTTGTCCGATTTACTAACAAGGTTTGGGTTTAGTCCCAACCTGCTGCAAGTATAAGACAATGAAGATAGATTTTACTGTCAAGAGTGATTTGCTTAAAGGTGAGTAGAAGCAAAATTACAATGGCATTTAACCCATTTTTGAAAAACAACAATGGCAGTTCTGCTGGACAAACAAGTAGTTTTGGATTTCTATGTTTGTGTTTTTCTTTCGTGTGGGAGGAGGGGGTTTGGCTAATATTGGAAAAATTAAAATGGCATTCCTAATGAAGTGTTGTGCACAAGTGCTATTGCTTAATGCATTTGGTCATTGGTGATGGTGGAATTCTCGAGGTAGATGGTGGTAGCTTTGGTGTTGGTTGAAGATGGTTGCCGGGGAGGTGTAAAGTGGAGGGGGATTCGTGGTCGACAAGAAGGGGAAAACATGAATTACATCCTCTATGCGTTGCTCTGTTATGTGGGTAGAGAATGGTGACCGAGGATGTACAGAAGGAGGAAGAAGATGGTGTTATAAGAGAGGAAATGTTGGTATTTTTGACCATGACAACATAATATAACCTATTCACACGCTCAAATATAAGTGAAAATCACTATTTACCATGCCAGTTGAGGTACATTTTTTTTATGTATTCACACATTTCCTCCATATATATAAACAAAAGACTTTTTTATATATACATGACGATATTTGACCAAATAGGAGGTTCGAGAAGTTGATTTGACTTATGAATTATATTAGTTAATAGAAGAACAACAACATACCTAGTGTAATCACTACCTTGGAAGGTAGAGTGGTTGTTTCCAATAGACCCTCACCTCAAGAAAAAGCAAATCAAAGCAGTTTGGGAAAGGAAGTATGGAAGTGAAGAGGCCACGATAAAATACTAACGATAGGCTGGGGAAATATATTAGTTAATAGTTACTGTTAAAAAATAATATTAAAGTAGTGGTTCGACTAGATGAGTAACTGTACACAATACAGATACCCTTTTGTGAAAGTAAAGAAATTAAGTCCTAGTCTTAAATAGATACTGCACTCATGTGACTAAAGGACAATGCTTAGTTAAGTTAAGTTGTAAAATAGTTAGCATAGTCCAATTTTCAGATAATATCAACTTTAAGAGAAAATGCACATCAATTCACCTTTTCTCTTGCTTCGACCAGAAGTGTTGTCAGTAGGTGTGCTATTACCCACAACACACCCAGGAACCTCCTCCAGCCCAGTGGTTTGATTACCCAAGCATTGCAGAGTCTCAAATTCACAGTTGTTGAAGCCTTGTCCATTTAATACAGTGCCGTCTGAGCTTTTACCTTCTGCACCTGGGTGGAGGCAATAAACCTGATCATCACATTGTAGATTGCAAGAGTTCACCACATATGCTCCAGGAAAGTTAGGATTAACTATGTGCTGATATGTATTGCCACTCTTCATGGGCTTCTGATATGGAAATGATCCAATTTCCCCTTCAATCCTTCCTCGTATATCCACAAGCAAACACTTGAGCCTAGCAACCTCTGCTTCCAATACGGCCTGACCCTGTAGCCTCTTCAAGAGTTGCTGATTTATAGCCCTCAATCTGACAACTTCATCCTCTAATGAAGCAGCCCGAGCTTTTTTTTTCTCACGATACTTGCGAACAGCTTCCTTATTACCCACAGGGCGTTTCTTTCCTTTATTCTCCGCAGACTCTGCAGTATCATCACTGGGGTTCTTATCGTCATCTGTGGTAGGCACAATTTTGGTGTGAACATGGTAACAAGTGTGAGTATGAGAGTTATCAGGACCAGGCGGGTTACAAGTGTGGGCATGAGTACAGGCATGCGCATCCTTGAGAATCTCATTGAAAAAACTGTCCATTGAACTACTAAATTCACCAAAATTCGAACTAGACAACATTTCTTGGTTAGAAATGTCCAGCTCCCCGTCAGCCATAATAGAAACCTCAAAAGTAACCAATATGTCAGAATCTGCACTAGAACACTAGCAATTCAGAAACCCTCTACGCAATTTTCAAACTAAGACTAAAAAAACCTAACAACTAGTCCAGTCAAAAACAGAGCAAACCCTCAAGAAAGGAAATCCAAGTACACAAGACATAAAGTTTTCAACTTGAACATAAATGATACAATATTTACAATTTCCTAAAAAACCCAAATCTTGAAATTGAAATTCTGACATAAAATTTCAATCTGGGTCAAATTCAAATAACTTAGAAGAAACAACCCACCAAATCACAACAAAGCTAGGCCATGGATTCCGATTCTTCGAAATCAATAAAAAAACAGTAAAATTGAATTGAAACCAACTGAAAAAAGACACAAAAAGAAAGCACTTACAGTGAAGCAGAGTCTGAGGCGTGAAAAGGGAGAGAAAATGGGGGTGTGAGGAAAAGTGAAGGAACCCTAGAAAAGGGGTGTTAAGATGTCAAATTGTTTTAATGGCGGAAAAAGAATGGAGGAAAACAGAGGGGCCACTGGTCAAGATTCCAACACATAAACACACATGCGCGCACACACACAAACGACTGCTGGCTGCTGCAAATTGAGCTCCGTCTTTTCCACTTTCTGCAAATCTCAGGACTCAATTTGTTATTTATACCTATTTGAGGGGCCGATCCTAATTATTTTTTTATGCGGACTCAATTAGCGGTGCACAATCAACTATTATTTTTTTTCCGGATTTTTATCAGTCATTAGGTACGATATTGGAGTTTGATTAATTCACGTTCGCAGTCAGGCTCATTTAAGAGATAGTCCCTGTCAAACAATTGTTTTATGATTTAGTATCGAATCCGAAACCTAGTTAAAGGAGTATTCACAGCACTACAATCAACTAATTTCTTTTCGCGCTCGGCAATTTCCTATGTTTTACTTCTTCCTTTTTTCCTATTATTTAAAAATTAATATCAATAAATAATGAAATATTATTTTTATAACAAGTTTTTTTTTTTTGTTTTTTTTTTATATGTATTTTGTCCAAGATTTCAATAGGTTTGAAAAGTATTTTAAGTGAAATAATTTCTTTTGCGGACCTTTTCTTTTATGCACATTCCTTCTTTTTTTTTCTATTATTTGAAATTGTATAAAGTTATCTGATATCTGCGTATAAGCTGACTTCGACAATATAATTATATAAAAAATATTGTCCATTAAAGTTTAGATTTTAATGTTTCTATTTTCTGGATTCTATAAATATAATTTATGACAAGTGTTCCATCTTTCACATGTTCATCCCAATAAGTTATTTGACAGCTTTGTTTACATTTATAAATTAGTTTGTACTAAAACAAATGTTAATGTGCTAGTTGAAAAACGTACCAGTTTTTAATTTTTTTTTGTTTTTTGACAAAATCAAATGAGCTCCATTAAAATCTGTTTTTTTGGGGGGTTTAATTTAATCAATTGACGACAAGAATATAATCAAATTATTGTGAATAGACGTTGACATTTAAGTAGATTGCCCATTCCAAAATTCCACTTGTTTTCTGGGCCCCAGTATAATTATTGACTAGAAAATTCAAAAATAACTTTAATATTAAATTTTCAATATAATGAAGTAAATTACTGAGTTAAAGATAATAGCAATAGTAAGATTGAAATAGATCAATATTGACTGAACAAAACAAGTTGAGACTTGAAATTAAATAAAAATGCACATTAATCCACAAATTGGTAAACAATATATGTATCTAGCTACAATGTTTACAATTTTTTTTAAAAAAACTAGTACTAGAAGCTAAATAAATTATTTTCAGACTAAAAACGATAAAGGAATAATGTTCTCAACAAAAGAACTAACACTCGTTAATAGAAATCCACGAGGAAACACCAAATTATAAGTAGAGGAGGCATTAATAATGCTTGCTGTTGCTAAAACCTGAATTTGCTCCGACATGTCAATCTTTTCTGGTATTGAAAAGACAATCATCTTCTCCTTCTTGTAATTAGAATAGTTGATAAATTTCGTAAAAACTTTGTTAAGATCATCGAATATCCAATCGCTCTTTTCAAGTTCCGTATTATACAAATGTATAACCAATTTTCCCGTAAGGACGGTATCCATATCATTCACAAAAGCGAACTGACTATATTCTTTTAGTAGTGAAAAACTCTGAAACTTCTCATCTCTTAGATCGAACGAGAAGATATAAGCATTGTGTGAAAATTGAGCCCAATAAATAACTCCGTTGACGAAATTACATCTAGTAGGGAATATAGATGGTGTACAACAAGAATTTGTTCCTAGAGTTTTAATTCTAATCATAGTAACATGGTTATTGTTGTTGATTTCCACAAAAACATGAAATAACTTGTATTTTTGGGTCACCAAATCAAATCCTAGATATAATATAGGAGGATATAAATTGTATTTCATGTCATTCAGGGGAAATGATAAAGCTTTTATCTCTCCTGTGGTGACATTGAGCAAGTAAACTTGAGTAACTTTAACGCTATACAAACAAACAAGACCATTGCAATGATTAGAGCACATAGACATGATCTCCTTATAGTAGACATAATCACGAGTCGCGAGTAGTTTTGAAGGAAATCTTTCTAATCATCGTTTTTTATTTTCCTTTACTGCAACAACTCTTTTGTAAGTGGGACCAATTCAAACAGAATGTGGGTGGCAGTGGGACGGGCTTGAGAACGAGCATGGTGTGACTTGGCAAAGTAGAGATCATCTCGTATCAAAGTGTTCCAAGCTTTAGAAACACAATTAAATCGCATGAGAGACTTGACAGGAAGCCTTGTTAGGATTTCGAATACTATGTCCTTAAAACAATGATTCTCCATAAGAAAAAAGAAAAAAAAAGGGGGGGGGGGGGGGGATTTTATAATAGGAAAGAAAATAAATAGTATTGTAACTTTTGTTTCTTTCCCTACTATAAACAAAAAGTTCACGTTTTTTTTTTTTGGAATATTAATAAGTGATAGGAAAAAAATTAAATAGTATTGTAACTTTGGTTTTTTTCTCTAAACAAAAAGTTCACATTTTTTTGTGGAATATTAATAAGTGAAAGAATAGAATCAACATTGGATTCTTTGAGAATTTAATATCAAATCTCCTAATACTAATTAATTAACCTCTGATACCTTGCGTAAAACTTGAATTTGATAATATATGTTCAAAATAGAAAATTGAATTTTGTAATTTTTGCTTGTAGAACTTTTATAAATTTATTTTGAACTTTATTTCTTTTATACTAAAGATTTTTATTCTTATACCTAAAATCATAAACTTTTAGTACAATATTTAATTAGTTTAGAAAAGATTCAAATTTTCCCTTTTACAATCAGAAAATGTACCACTAATATTACTCCATTAGTTAAGTGATTCAAATATACCATTTCTCCGTTATGGTTATCAAAGGTGGTGGACGCCTAATTCAATGATTAATTCACTGGAAATTTAATTCGATTTTTAAGATTGGATACATAGAAAACTATATTTACTATAAATATTCAATATTTTCTAACAAATTTTTGGAGTTATAAAACTAAGATTTCTATTTGAAACTACCTAGCTAACTAATAAATATTAAAGTAGTAAAAATTATCAGCTAAAGAGGATGAAATTGGAAACAAGATTAAAGAAGGTCTAGAATTATGATTTTACCAATTATCGAAATCCCAATCTATTTACTCAATTTTGATCATGAGCATCCAACTTGTCGTAATTTATCTCTGTGGCAATGAGACAGATTTCTTGAGAACGAGCAGTGGCCAGTGTGAAGCTTAACAAAATTGGGATCATATCGTATTAAAGTATTCCAAATTTTAAAGTATAATTAACTTAAATTTCATGGTGTTAAGAGCTTATTACACTATTTTCCTTCTCGTTTTTCAAATTACAAAAATCCCTAAAAGTTAATGGATTTCGGATACATCACTGGGACTTTCGGATACATCAATGGTTGAAGTACAATCTTTTAAGTGTTTCACAGATATGTGATGAATGAAATGAAGGTGTAATCCTATCAGAAAATGTGTTGTCACAAACTTGCTCTCTCGGGGTGATGATCTTGATAGAAAAGAGATGCAAGAACATGTATATTGTTGATCTGAATACTGCTCGTAGTGACAGTCTCACTTGCCTTAGTGCTCAAGGTGAGAATGCTGAGGTATGACACAAGAGACGTGCTCATGGTCCTCAGTCTGCACAAAATGAAATTTGCAGATGACAAAGGTTGTGACGATGGTGTTAAAGAGAAGCAGATCAGACCATTCTTCAGATGGAATATGCAGGTTTTCAATCTTTCAAAGAACCTTCGGGCTGAAGTAGTGAATGTTACATGTTTTGTGACCAAAATGATGATATTGAGAAGCTTAATCTCAATGATGTTGAAAGAGTATTTGTGGGATATTCCTCCTCGAGCAAGGCTTATCCGGTGTATAAAAATGTGTGCATTGAAAAATATGTTCATGTGATTTTTGATGAGTCTGGAAGAATTGATAAGTTGCAGAAGAAAGAAGATTCTGAGATGGAAGAGCTGCTTCAGATTCAGAGAGATGGTCCAAACAGTGAGCTTGCTGAAGAACATCCTCTTCATGAATCCAGCAACTCCAAAGAAGCTGATGCAGATGATGAACCTGATGAGGGACCCGGTCCGGTAGACATTGCTGAACAAAGATGATGCAGTTCAAACTGATAATGTGAATTCTGGAGGTGAAAATGAAGAAGATGATCAAGATCAGTTTGAAAGAAGCAAAGTGTGACACTCGATTTCCCGACCAGCTGACAGGTTGTCCAAGTTCCTCTCAACAATGGTTTCAAAAGAGGTAAAACTGACAAAATCATCTTTTTAAAATCACAAGGAAGGGAGTTGCTGATTATTCAAGTACATATTGATGATATCATCGGTGAAGCAACCCTTGAGGTGTTGTGTGAAGAGTTTGTTGCACTCATGAATAGTGAGTTTTGAAGTGAGCATAATGGAAGAATTAAATTTCTTCTTGGAGCTGTCGATCAATCAAACTTCCAAAAGTACCCTTGTTTGTCAAGAAAAGTTCATCAAGGAGCTGCTCAAAAGGCTTAAAGTACTTGAAGTCATGACAATGTTAAAAAAGGGTAATGTCACCATGAAGTTTTGCAAAGACAGGGATCAGGTACCAGCTCAGAGAATTTACTGAAAAGGTTTCATATTATGGATGCCTAGACAATTCATACTTCCATGGGCACTAACTTGAAGCTGGATGCTGATGAACCTGGTTCAGAGATTCCATTCTTGTACAAATGAATCACATTTGAAGGTTGCTAAGAAAATTTTGAGATATTTGAAGAAGACAGGGACCTGATTCTATTCTACTCATCAGGAGATTCTTTTTGATTTGGAGGAATAAAGTGATGCTAATCTTGCTGGATATCCAGTTGGTAGAAAGAGTACCTCATGAATGGCTTATGTTCTAGGCTGATCTCTTACTCATGGGGAACTAAAAGGCAAGATTCAGTTGCTCTTTCAACAACTGAGGCAGAGAATGTAGCAAGTGCAGCTTGATGTGATCAACTCTTGTAGATCAAGCAGCATCTTGAAGCTCTTAGAAGACCTGACTGAGATAATCAAACTGAAGTTGGGAATGTTGAAACCGGATGGAATGGATCCTGCCTGAAGCAATCAACCCTCTCATGACTATGCAAAGGGAGCAGATATCCTTGCTTTTCAGTTATGTATGTTTTAGGAAATTCAGTCTCATACCTTTTGTAGGTATACACACATGACAAAAGGGCTGAAGGAAAAGGGAGGCCAGGACAGACCTATGCAATCACATTCAAACTACAAAGAGGGACCCAGTCCGCTCTCGAAGGTTAGCACTCTTAACATTACAGTTTGAATTATGCATGAGAACTGTTGCAATTGCCACATGTCTGTCATTCAGGTATCTGACTGTTGTCCCATCTTTTGAATACCAAAATGACACTTTCCTTCACATAATACACCCTTTCACTTCCTTTATACTCCATATTTCTTTTCAAATCTCTTTCCAAAATCTGAAATTTTTAAAACCCTCTTTTCTCCTCTCTCAAAAACACTTCAAATGGTAAACCCTTTGTTCTTACTGGAGAATTTTCTGATGAAGACGTTTTTAAGTGTGAAGAGGGACCAGGTCCACCAAGCAAAAAGAAGAAGTGGAAAAGTTGATGTTCAAAAAGGGAGAAGTTGATATTCTGAGACCTCAAAGTATTCTGAATAGGAGGGTGTCTGATTTAAAAAAAATGAAAAAAAAATTGAAATGAAAATTTCTTTTTGGTTCCTCAATTATTGATCTATTCATCTCGGAGGCCTTGAGTAAGTTTGATTTTACCAATCTTTTTGTTATGAGAAACTCAGGCTAGTGTTGGAAGCTATGACAGTTGCTCTTGCTAACAGGGATACTGAAATGATTTGCCTAAATGCTCAACTTCTGAAATAGCACTATCAGAGGGACCAGGTTAAAAAAAAAAAACTGGCAGCCCTGAAGGTTCAACACGAAGCCTGGGCAGCAAAGCATGCTGAACTTTAAGAGAAGATTTTGAAAAACCATGCTAAGGGATATGATCTACTAATTCTATTCTTTAAATCCCTTGCTTCTACGTTATCCCCTCTCTTTCTAAATTTTCATGTCAATCCTCATTCCTCCTTTCTCTATCGAAACTCAGTGGGCATTGTCTTGGTTCTCATTCGTAATACTATGTACAATGCTTTGGTTGCTGATCTTTTATTCATGAATGAACAATGCCTTGTTTCTACTGACTTGTCTCATTACTTTATGCATTTTTACTCATGCTCAGTGTTGTCCAAGTGGCCATGAATTTGCTTGAATTGCATTTCTGTCAACTTGATTTACTGCTTTTACCCTTTTTTATGATGTCAAAAGGGGGGGAATTGTTAAGGTATGAGATCAATGATGTTAGCTACTTGAAGAAGACATGGTCATGCCGATAGGGGGAAGAAGTTGAACAAGTTTGTCATCATCAAAAAGGGGGAAAATGCAATTTTGATGTTTTGATGATTTGACAAACTTTGGGGATAATGAAAATAAGGGGACAAATCCAGTTACCTGAAAAGTCTTATTGATAGGAGGAACTGGTGAAAGGGGAACTGTGAATAAGTCTGTTATCATCAAAAAGAGGGAAAATGTTATTTTGGAGCTGATATTAAGTTTTGATGATTTAACAAACTTAGAGATCTAACAAGGAACCAGATCCTTGTTATTGGGACTGACGACAGTGAAATGAATGAATAAACTCAGTGTGAGAAATATTTGTGTGTCATCATCAAAAAATGGGGAAATGCTATATTCTAGGTGTTTTGATGATCCTCACAAATACAGGGACTCGGTCCCTGCAGAGTGTCCAGATTCATCATGGGGTACAACTGTAAAGTTGTCATGTCAGGTGGTAGGTGAAAAGTGCAGTGTACTGCACCAATAGGAAGAGCGGACGAGATGGTCTGTTTCAGTGGCTCACAATTGCAGGGACCCGGTCCCTGACAGAGTTCTCTCCATCAGATGTATAATGAGGTACAACTGTAAAGTTGTCCTGTCAGTGGTTGGTGAGACGCCAGCGTACTGAACCAATCAGAATGGACGAGGTTGTTTGTCCAACGGTTAATAACTTTTTATGGTTGATATTTTTAACATGACAAACAACATATCAAACAAGAACTCCCAAAGAACATTGCAAGGGACCTGGTCCTTGTAAGATTGTGCATATGAAAAGGTGACAAGACAGCTGTCAGAAAAGCTGCCACCTCTGATGTGGTAGGTGAACAACTTTTCTGAACAACAGGCTTTCAGCCAATAAGGTCGTCTCAAGGAGTTTGTGTGTATTTTATATAGTCTCCTCACCAAAATACAAACTCAAGATTTGGCAAACAAAAACTCACAAGCTTAAAAGAGAATGCCATCTTCAAGGAAGAACTCAAGCACAAGAACACATACAGCAAGGACCTGATCAACAGAAGAAGTGCTTTTTGTACCTGTTGCTCTTCTTGAATGTTTGTATTTGAGCTTAACTTGTAGGATTCGTTTCACTCTTGTTAGAAACGTTTCAAAACTTTGTTTGAGTCTTGTAAGAACATAGTTATGGGTAACTTTGTGTCTTACGGTCAGAAGTCTATATTAATCAGTTAGGGTTAGTATAGTGGGCAATGGATGCATTGCTTAGGCTCATTAAGTAATAGGTTGTATTGCTTAGTTTAGAGATTAGGAGGTTAATCTCTATGTGTGGTTGTAAATTGGTTTTTACTTTTGCTTGAGAAGATTAGTGAAAACAGTTTGAAAAGTCCTGTGTGACAGGTCGTGGTTTTACTCCCTTGAGCAAGGAGGTTCCACGTAAAACTCTTGTGCCTGATTTACTTTGTGTTATTCATTTTCTGCACTATATTCTATCGGGGACCTGGTCCTGTGAACACTGATGGACGCGTACATTCCAACAGATAATTTTTTCAATTTTAAAAACACAGTTAAATCACATGTGAGACTTGACAGGAAGTCATGTTAGGATCTCGAATATAATGCCACCAATACTATGATTCTCCGTAACCGTGCAGAAAGAGAACAACAACTACAACTATAACTAGTCTTAGTACGTTAATGTTTGCTATAAGACAAATACTTATAGCATAATGTTTTAAATATTTAGAGTTAGATTCTCACTTGGGCTTTCGTTAGGCAAGCTTTCAATATTTGTGTTGGACAGACTACCTTATTAGAGTTGTAGGCTAGTTAGAATTGTTTCCATAAGAAATTAATTTGATAGAACTAAGTTTTAAGTAGGGGAAGTTTCGAATATAAGGTCTTCACAATGTTTGGGTTGGGTCTCACTAGGGCTTTATTTAGATTTTAGGGCAAAATTGGTTTTTTTCCCTATTTTTGAAACGATCACTAAAAGGAAGGGTATCTTCCGTCAAAAATATAATGGCGAGCTACTCTTAATAATTCAAAGATATTTTTGACCATTTTCTCTTTTTATTATAAGCAAGTTAATATTGTTCACGAAGAAATTTTTATAAATTTTTACTCCTTTTTTATATAAAAATATTGAATCTCTATATCCATCTCCGCCAATTTAATATTTACAACCCATCCAAAAGAAGCAATGAGGATATACAGTAAACAAAAGTCCTCCATATTAAGTATAGAAGAGAAATTACTCAACTACCAAAGAAATTAGATTAGTCGTATCGTTTTCTAATAACGGGAAGTTACTAGTTAAGTTGAAATAATGTGTTTTAATTGTTACTTAAAATTTATTGTATGTCATTATCGTTTTTCTCTTCTTAGTTTGTCTTTGTTTGTTATCTACTAATCTTATTTTATTTTTTACTTGACCTCTCTATAATAGAGCTCTACCTCATAATTATGTAACACGAAAAACAATACAACACAACCAAATGCTATATTTATTAAAACAATACAATAAAATACAATACACACACTAATATAATACAATACATTATGAAATAACATGTAACTTGATTAACTTGTGAAAGTCTGAGAACTCAAAAAAAATCTCCTCCAGCAAAGTTAAACTATCTAAAAAAACAAAAGAATAAAATACCAAAGAACTTTATTACAAACACAATATTTTATCACACTCAAATTTCAAATCTGATCCACAAAATTGCAAAATCTCTGTGGGGTTGACAAACTTTGTTGCTATTATCACAAAGTTTTTTGGTACCTTCTACATCTAATCACCTCAACAATGGGTGCTTCTTTTTTCTTTTTTTTCAACTGTACAATGACATATTGCAAACTTTTTGTAAATTAATCAAAAGCTACTAATATTCAGAGCTTGATGATCTACTCCATCTTTTTTTCAAATATTCATCTACTGAAGAAAGAGGACTGTTTTGGTCTTGACTACTGCTGAAACATGTCGAATTATCATAATTAACATCAAGAAATGCAAGACTTAAATGAGACTCTGCACTTGAATCTGGATAGACTTCATCATCATTATATTCTTCTGTATTGTTGTTTCTAGCAATTGCTTCTTCATTCCCATCTTTCTCCCCCTTCAACATCTTCAAGATCTACCCAAATCACAAATCGT
Organism: Solanum etuberosum; assembly: GCA_029582245.1. Classification (NCBI taxonomy): domain Eukaryota; kingdom Viridiplantae; phylum Streptophyta; class Magnoliopsida; order Solanales; family Solanaceae; genus Solanum; species Solanum etuberosum. The sequence goes on from JAJONR010002818.1 coordinate 35,730, forward strand.
CGAGTTACACAGAGATTATAATGCAGGGTGAACAATAATATATAGGATCCGACATAGGTGCAGATGTGTTTTTGTAAGGTCCAACCAACATAGATGTATCCATGGCGTAATGTATTCTTATCCTACATTCTATCTCATATAAAAAGTGCATAGATTCTCATAACATTTGATTTTCACAAATATCGTATATCTCATGCAGAGTTAAATACGAAAACCAAGAGATGCATTAGTTATACTGAGATTATATTAGTTACTATTACAAGATTTTATACTGGAAAACTAAATGTTGCTGCAAGGAATTGTAGTTACCTGGCTTATGTTAGGACGTAGTCGTGCTGCCTGTGTAAGACAGAGTCTTGCTGCAAGAATCATTCTTTGGACTTGATCATCTTCAATATTTACATTCAAGTTCTCATCCAGAATGGCATTGAAATTCCTGCTTTCTAACTTAGGTTTCGCCTGGAAAGTAATAATTCATTAATTTTTTTCGGATGAAGCGACTAATGAAAGTAGTAATTTGGACTGAAAATGTCATGTGATGATGCTTACCCACATAACCAAACTTTCTTGACCACTGGGAGTCTCAAAGCCAATAGCTTTTCTCCCTGATAATAGTTCCAGCAAAACCACTCCAAAGGAGTAGACATCAATCTTATCGCTAACTTTCCCATACATAAAATACTCTGGTGCTAGATAACCAAATGTTCCTACCACATCACTATGAGTCAAGAACGACGCCTTTGTGGGACCCCATATCGCTAACCCAAAATCGGATAGCTGCAAACAAGAATTATCCAACCAGTTTAAGTTCTTTCTACTGATAATATAAAATATATTTATATAATCAAATCAGTCATAAGATAATCACGGATTTATCTGTTAGATTGAAAAGCACACCTGTGGTTCAAAATCATCATTGAGAAGAATGTTTGATGACTTGACATCTCTGTGAATAACAGGCCTTCGACATTCATTGTGTAGGTAATTTAAAGCTTCTGCGATTCCAACGGCTATTCTGAATCTTCTTTCCCATGGCAATACTGATTTGGTTCTTCCTACATTCCAAATTAACTCAAGATTAACGAAATAACACGGGATTTTATGTACAGAATATATTCTTTGGTTTGCAGCTTACCATGTATATTTTCTTCTAAATTCCCTTTTGAATGAAAATCGTAAACAGATATCAGATCAGAATCCTCTATGCAAATTCCAAGTAGATGAGCAATATTCTTGTGCTCCACTCTGGTCATAATGTCCATTTCCTGCCTGAAATTCTTCCTTGCTTCCTCTGATGAATGCAAAACCTTCACCGCCACTGATTTTCCATCAGAAAGGACCGCTTTGTATACACTGTTTTCCCCTCCTTTACCGATCAACTTCTCTGCACAAATTTTCAATGTTAAAGAAGCAAGGCTGAAAAGAGAATATGTTGTAGACAAAAAGCTAGAGAAACCAACCCGAGGAGAAGTTAGAAGTCGATGATCTTAAAACATCATAGCTAAACCATTTGCAGCCAAAATAATCTTTTATCAGCTGGTTACCAACTGATGCACTTTCCTTTTCAATAAAATCCATGAGGGAGTAACTATTTTCCATTCCAAAAGCATTTTGGTTCTCTTTCGGAGAAGAATTTGATTTAGGACTATCTAACATAGATCTGTTTGGCAAGGTCATCACCCACTGCACTACCGACATCTTTCTTTTTACTTTAACAGGTTCATTCACTGAGCTCGTCGTTTGTAAAAGGGGCCAACCAGGAGTAGTAGTAGCAGCAGCACAATCTTCGGTAGGAAGAGAAATTGAACCTAGTGAAAGAGAACCTTTCTTGTGTTTTCCTGAATTAGTTGTATTTTCCTCTTTTATGTTCTGTGTACCATTTGTCCATCTCTCCAAAGTTCTAGTCACTTCACAACTGAACCTTCCAAATTCCGATATCTCAGATTCACCAAATTCAGACTCGCAATCCTTTAAAGTAGAAATTCTTTCTAGATAAAGACTTGGTTTTGGATCACTAAAAGAACCTGTCAGCAAGAACAGAACAAATTCAACTTTCTGATGTACAAAAAAGAATTATTATTTTTTTAGCTCAAATGTGCAAGCAATCTTGAAGTATCATCAAACCTTTGAGTTGGGAAGTAGAGGTTCTTCTAAACAAAACTTTCCCATTGCCAATTGCCATAACTTCAGTAGTGGTAGGCAGCTTCTTCGCACAATATTTAGCAATTGAGGTCCAGCCCCTATACAAGTCGCTTTCAAATATAATTAGCAAGATATATATGAATCGAAAATCTGGATTAGTCGGGGTAGTATATAGCTTTTACTTACCCAAGAGTACTATGCTTGCAAGTTCCTACTATTACAGCTAATGCAGCATGGTTCTTTGCTTCCCTCACCACAACTCTTCTAATAGAACTTCCTTCTGTCACCACAGAAATAAGATCAACCTGAATTTTTTCCAAACAAAAACAACCCACGTCAATCAAAATCGGTGCTTTTTCTTTATTTTCCAAAAAGACAACAAACAATTTAAAGAAAGTTGAATTGTATCCGTCACTAGGAAGGAAAAAAAAAAAAACCTGTTTTTTATTACACAAGCCATCGTAATCATATAGATAAGTGTCCAACGACGATTTAACGTTTGCAATTGATTCTGAAAAATGATTAAAAGTTACAATGTCAAGACAAAAACAACACATTTAGTTTTTAAAAATCAGAGCAAAATTCAATTTAATTTTCATACCGGCATTTCGACAAACATGTAGAGCAATAACTCTATCTCCAGGTTCTGCAACTTTTACAATAGCCCAATTCAACAACTCTCTAATATGTCCATCAAATCGAATTCCCACAATAACATTTCTCTTTTCTGATTCTAATATCTTTGCAAAAATCATCTTCTCTTCCTAATTAACCACCAAAAAATTTTCCTTTTTTTTTTTTTTCTCTTCTTGATGCAATCATATGAATTTAATGCTTTTTCATTCTGCAAAAAGGGAATGCTCCAGCTGACAAGACAAATGAAGTGCTTTACAAAACACTAGTCCAGAATTTAAGCCTTTATCTGAATAGTCAAAAACAAGAAAAAGAGAAAACAATTAACAAGTACAACAAGAAAATCCAAATCTTGAATTCTAAAGAATTAAAAAATGGAGATTTCATAAACACCCACAATGACCAATAATCAATCTGCTAAAAAAATCTTTTTTTTTTTGAAAAAAAAAAAAAGGAATTACCTAAAGTCATTGAAAAAAAGAAAGAAAAGCCGCCAATATTATATACAAACTTGTATGAACTAACAAACAAACAAATACATGCCAAAGGTAGGTGCTTTGCTGACAATGAAGCTTACTTCAGCAAATGGGCATTCTTGAAATTCAATATTTTTTAAAAATATTATATTTTAGAAAGAAAAAAAAGAACAGAGTATTTGTTTTTGGAATTTGATACCTTAAATCCTAGGTAGTATAGTGAAGAAGGAAGGAAGGGTAAGGAATAAAGAGTTGCCGGGAAAGAGGGATAAAAACAGAGATAAACATTAAACAACGTATTTGAAAAAACAGAGGTTATAAATTAAGATTGTTTTTTTATTTGTTGGATTCTGTTCATAAAAACATGCAGGTAAGTCGCGGTGAAAATACTGAGAAACCGTGATATTCTGCTAACCACCGACAAATAGGGCTCAGAAAACTCCAGCGGCCTTACTATAATGTTGGGAAAGTTAATAGCTTGCCGCAACGTTACGACAACCATGATATTTTCAAAACATAGTGATACTGTTTCATTTGTGCTGAGATTTCAAATTTGAAACATTTTTTTGTTTGCCATGGTTTTGGATATTTGTTTTGAACCTCGGCTACTGTTTGGTTATGTTTCAATCTGAAATTTGAAATCAAAGTAAGAAAATGATTTCTGAAAATTGGAGTTTTTATTTTTTAATTTTTATGAGTCATTTGAATCAAATAAGTGAAAAGATTTTTAAGATTTAAGAGTTTTTTTTCTTGTTTGAATTCCGGGAAAAAAAAAGATAAATTTGTAGGAATTGTCCATAAAATGAATTATCTTTGAATTTTGCTCTTTTAACAATTGAATTTATACTTAGTAACTTTATAACATGACATTATATATTTATGTGTCACAATTTAATTTATTTTATGGAAAGTATAAGTTAAAGGATATGAAAAAATTTAAAAAGTATTAGTATCAAAGGCTACTCCAGTCGATCCTATTCTTATAGTTCAAATTCAAAGTTTTTTAAATTATTTTAAAAAAATAATACTTGTCATCCTACACATAATCTTTGATGGTTCAAATGGGTGACTTGGACTTCTTTTTTAAATCAATAAACAAATAGACTCGTTTTAAATAAATAGGCAACTCAAGATTATTTTTAATTGTATATAACATAAATCATATTAAAATTTATTTTTATTTATCATGATAATACTCAAAAAAACATTCAATGGTTTGGAGACATTTTTAATAAGGTTTGAATGGTCAAAAATTAAGTAAAAGGGAGAGAAATAACCTTTTGGAATATTGGATCATTTTGGTCAACTTTGGGAGGTTATCATGTTTTACTTTAATTATGACTAAATCAAATTTGACCGCCTGTAAGAAATTTATTCCCATTTATTTTTTAGCAGCCTTTGAAAGAAAACAAAAAGGTGCTTACTGAAAAGATAAGCATGATTATAATGAATGATTTAATATTTACATAATTAAATCTGGAACGACAAATAATTGCTTCATATATACCATCAAAAACGTCAAACTCTGGCTACCTCATATCATTGTTTGTTTCTATTTTATTGTTAATATGAGATGTCAAACTATAATTAGAAAGTTTTGAAAGTTTTAGTTTAATTTTTAAAGGAAAATGAAAACTCAGTGTAAAATGGACAAGTGTGACTATTTTTGTCCATTAATTAATAGCCAATATCTTTTCATTATACTCCCTCTGTTATTTGTACATTTTTTATTGCAGACCTATTAATAAAATAATAATTGATATTGTGAATTTACATTTTACTCTTATTAATGAGTAGAATTCTAAAATTACTTTACTCATTAAAGAAGTTCTATATTTTACAAAAATATTAACTCTCTAAATAAATTGAGAATATATATAATAGATAAAAAAATATATTATTTTTTCTTGATTTGTCAAAAATAACTAGTAAAAAGGAACAAGTGAAAATCAAGATCGGAGAAGTAAAAAGTCACAAAGAGAGTAGTAACCAAGTTACAATTACCAATTGACTACGTTATATGATTTCATTCTTTCATCATTTGACTTATATCAAGAATTTTTCCATTCTTAAATCTTAAATTAAAGAGAAATCTATTCATCTCAACATTCGATAAAAAGAAAGAAATAATCTATTGTTAGGATTTTTTAGCAAGGTCATTGCATATTCCTCTGGATTTTTTTATAAAAAAATATTCAATATTAGAATAAAAGCTAAAAAGATATTTATGTTTGTCGTGTTTTTTATATGGACAATCAAGATTCGATTCTCTTGACTCATACTTATGAGTCGAGTGGGTGTTCTTAGCCGGCCAGGCTAAAACACGCAGTTTCTAGGATTTTTTGCATTCTCTTAACCACTAAACTAAACCTTCAATCTATGTCAAGAAGTGTCAATATATATATATATATATATATATATATATATATATAATGTAATTTTCTAGCGAAGGAGTGTCGCTTGACGCCTCTCAGAAAAAAGACGGATTTAGAGCTCTTTTCTCTCTTCTTTTTAAATTTCAATTTATAATCTTCAGATAATTAAAATCTCTGATTAAGATTATTTTTTTAAAAAACGGACGGTTTCAATATGTCATGGTCACTGCTACTAAAATATCTTATATCTTACATGTGCAAGCTTCCATTAATTATCAAAAAAGAAATAAAGCAAAATACTCATAGCCAAAACGTGGCAAGAAATGTTTGGAGTTCATCATCTATTATAAAGTTTAAATCATCTTTCTCCAACAAAAATGAGAAAACGAAAACATTTTGTAATTCTTTTTATGGGCGGAATTAGATAAGGTTGAGGGTTTAGGGCACTACAAGAAAATAATGAATTACATGGGGATTTTCCTGGGATTTAGTATGAAAATTTGCAGCAAAATAATTTTCTTGCGGGTTTTCATACTAATCCCCAGAAAAATCCCCATGTAATTCACACTTTTCTTGTAGTGGGGTGTGTTTGATATGGAGGAAAATATTTTTCTTCGTACCAAACACACCCTTAATCTCAATTCTTTTTGATAAAAAATTAAACTGTTGAGGTATTATTAAAATTATTTTTTATATATATACACTAAATATTAAACATCCTTCGACTTTTCTCATATGTTTATTAATAAACTTCCAATTATTAATAAATAAAAGCTAGGATTGCGTTTTACGTCTACTGGAACTAAGAACTTCGTTCACGCAATTTAATTTACACATGGCGTACCTCCTCCTTTCATCACTATGTATTAATCGTTTATCTATTCATGGTTAGTTCAAAAATTGATGATTCACTATTTCAAGTAATTTAAATATATGACTTCATTTTCAAATAATAAATGATAATTATTTAACGTTAGACAAAAAATATTAAGGTCATAATTCAGGAAACATACCGCCAAAGAGTTGTGGTAGGGTAGTGGAAAATTCAAAATATTTTTATTTAAAAGTGTCTTAATATATAAAAAGTAAGCACACATCGAAAGGAACACTCCTTAATTTTTAACTAAAAATCTCGAATTTCAGACATATAAATAGAGTCGCCTCTGGTAAAGAAGCCTTTTACCTCCGAAGCTTAGATCAATTTAAAATTTAAATTTTATGAATTTTTGATAGTAGGACAGTAATCTTAAATGCTAAAAACTATATATATATATATATATATATATATATAAATGTATTACTAACATATATAGAAATATTTAAGCTAAAATTATTTAACCTATTGCACTCATAACTTCAAGCGCTACATGTGCCTAAATAGAACTTCTCAACACAAGTCGATTTGTTAGGCTGTGAAATAGACATCGAACATCTGATAGAAAACTATATCGTAGTAAGGAGTCACTTACCAATATGGGTTATGGTGCAGTGGTGGGACTGTTCCACCCTTAATCAGAGGTCTCAGGTTCGAGGTCTGGGTATGAAAAAAATCCTGTTAAGAGTGTCACCCCAAAATGGGCCCTGTAGAGTGCAATCCGAATTTAGTTGGAGCTCTAATATATTCTCCCGACACCGGATGAGAAATAAAAAAAAAATGCTTTGGTGATATGTCTTATTCTGTCCCAAATCGTATCACAAAAATAATTTCACAATAATAGTGCCACCGACGATCGTACAGTATGAGCATTACCACATGTTTGTAACGTTTCCCATCAATACCACCCCCCCCACCCCCCCACCCCGCCAACCTTAAAATTAGAAAGGCCAATGGAACAATATCTCTAATACTATTTATTCATTTTATGCTAAAACTATAGAAACAATGGAAAGAATATAAAGAGATCCAACTCAAAGAATAACCATCCATTTATCTTCTATATGACAAATCTTCATTCAGAAATATGAATTATTACAAAGCATTGCTTGAGAATATTATTGATTGAAATTGTTCTAGGAAAAATAACAACACTTAAAAAGATACGTCGTCGTTTTTAGCAATTTATCATCTGACAAATAACTTAACAATAAAAACACAGTAAAAACTTACTTACATCAAATATTTTATATTAAACGTATGACACGTGTCTTCTTTGCATAATCTTTTTATAAACATCGAATAGAAATAATATCTTAGTTTCATATGTACAAAATTCAATTCTTCCTATTAAATTAGAACATATATTCCCCACACCATTAAATATATATAAAAAAATGTACAGACCTGTTATTGGAGAAAATTTGAATTGAAGATCCATAGGGCTTCTAACATGAAGGGAAAAGATTTGGGTAAAGGCCCACAACGAGTGGCCCATTAGGATAGAGGCCCACAAATTTTAAAAAGCAGCAATCACTTTCACATGAGATTTTTTTACAGGGGGACATGCATATGTATTATTGGCAGATTATTTTTTTTCAAATTTTGACCCAATTTTTATGATTTGAGGACTGAGGAGCGTATCTGTCTATTTATTCACCTAATTATACTTACAGATCTTACCTAATCTCTTTAATTTGGATTATATATATTAACAATTGTTTAACTTGCAGCTTTAATTAACTTAAGTCTTGCACGGATTTAACACATCTATCTTGTGTCAGCAACAACAAACGCACACATTATCCTATCTCCCAGAGGTAAAAAAAATTGGTTCAAAAAGACTTTATGCCATCTCATAACAGATGATTTTTCAAAGGTCATAAATTTATATTTTCGTATCATAATATCTCATAAGTTATATTCGGACATGGACATTTTTATGATAAACATAAAGTATTGAACTCAAAATTCATTTGATATTTTCCGAGAATATCAACCAAGTATAGTAATCAAATTACCTCTATGAAAAATGATCACTATAAATTGACTGGATGAAATTTGACCAACCCTGCAAATGAGACATGCATTTCCAACTTCTAACCAATATATAAGCCAATTCCCATCTAGTGACCTAATAGTTTCCATCAGAAAAAACATAAAATGCACCACCACCATCTTTATGTTTCAAAACAATGACAAAAGCAAATCAACTTGTTGGACAATCTAAATCAGTATGTTCAGGTACATTACACAACAACATATAGCAGATGCAAAGACAAGAAATCATCATACTAGTGTTACATAATAGATTATACAGATTTAAAACGAACTGAGATGATTTTTGCACATTCGTACCCCTAAACCATACTTCGGATCACAAATATACATCTCGGCCTATAATCATACGGACAACTGCAGGTTTGATGCTTTCCAGTTATAGTCAGTCAAGACTAACATTATTGAACCTTATGTTGCAATTTTTTGAACTTGGAAGACGTTGATAAACAATCTACATCTCCTTGGTTCAGCTAATGTTCTTAGCAATCACAAGATAGAGCAGGCTTTCTGACCCTTTCTCTTCTTCTTCTTCTTTTGCTTGGGTGGTTGTAGGACCACCTTAATGGCGGCATCAAAAACAGCCTTAATGTTCTGCAATTTTGGCAATTTAAATATGTAACAAGATAACTTGAAAACTTAAGCATATAGTCATCTTTGAATCAGAAAAGCACCTGTTGTGTTTTTGCACTACATTCAATGTAAGCAGCAGCACCAATCGACTTTCTCAGCTCCTCACCCTTAAAAATAAGCAGGAATTTAAGGTTCTGCTAGAGGGCTAAGGGGCCACATAAAATTTTTAATCCAGAAACTGAAAACACCAAATGTGCAGTTGTTATTCAAATCACATTGAAGGTAGTATACCTGAGCTGTGCTAAGTGGAACAGCACCTGGATGGTCCACAAAGAATTGCTTATCCTCTCGGAGATCTAATGGAAACACATCAACAGTATTAGACTAAAGAACATGGAAATAGATGAAAAGAAAGTTAAAGGAGGCAATGGAAAAAGGAATTAGACTCGTGTAAACTGAACTTCGAGGAAAGAGAATTTAAATTAAAACTTGCCAGAAAAGGAACGTACATTTTAGCTGCAAATTAGAACGATAGAAACCACACAAAGTTCTTTATGTATTTGGATGTAAGAAAAATTGTCCTTGGATGTAACGTCAAGAAGATATATCCTTCACGTTTAGGTTTAGAATATTTTGTGAACTTTTAAGTTCAACAGCAGTACATTTGAATTTCAACGATAGATTACAGTAAACTAATCTGTTTAAGTTCATTAATAACTTCCAATTTCAAAATCCAGGCAATGTGTTTTCTACTATTTAGAGCAGTTTTTGGCCTTAAAATTTGAAGATACACATTCCAATTCTAATTCAGACACAAAGTAATGTGATTAGTGACTTCCCTAGGTGACTCTTTTGAAAAGTTAGGATAGCTAGGCCATGTAAAACTGCATAAATTTTGTGTTTGCTGCATTTATTTAAATGAGACATGAAACTTTTAACCAAAACTTAGTTTTTCATCTATCTCAAATCTCAATCTGCAATAGGTCACTTCTCGAAGAAACTTTCTGGCAGTGCGACCACATAACAATTAGAGTTATTGAGAGTGATTATAGCTGAGATAGACTTCTAGTTATATGAACCGAATTTCCTCTCTGCCTAAACATACCTAACTCACATTTTTCTCTGCGACAACATAAGTAGTTCTTCAGAGTTGGTTCCAGTTTAAAAGGCATCTGAAATTCAAGGTTGTGGTGGGCTACAAGTTACTTACTATCTACCGTCTATTGTACTTCCATTATGCATTTTCCTAGTCTGTCTTGAGCCGGGGGTCTATTGGAAACAACCTCTCTACATCACTTTTGAGGTAGAGGTAGAGATTGAGATGATTTAGTTTCATGGTTCAGCCGGTAAATAGCAGCATTTATCACTTCGGTTATGCCTTCCCTTACATGAATAAACTGCGTCATAACTTTTGGAATGGTCTTATCCATAAGAACAAGCCGAGCTAAAATAGTTGATATGAAATCACATAATAATACTTATCAGCTGTTAAGATAATAGGAAGATAGACAACACTATGACAGATTACTGGAAGAAACTAGCAATAATAAGAAAGAAATTAACCAAACAATCAAACAAGATTAAATAGGACATGCTAACCTAGCTTTGTTCCAACAAGAATAATTGGAACTCCAGGAGCATAATGCCTCAATTCAGGAATCCACTGAAATTCAATAGCAAGAAAATGAAATAAGTATTAGCAATTGTGGAATATCACCAACCATACATTTTACTCATTTCAACTTTCTAATAATCAACTTTTACTATTTTTTGGCTAAGAAATCCCATATAGACAACACTGCCAATACTGGTTGGTTGGTATTTTACCATGCATATAGTACAAGTATTTAAAGTAAATACCAGCAAGCCAATGTTTCACGAACTTGTTCAAATTAATGAGACTGACAGGAATCATTAATCCTGCCACATTCACTTCAACTTAATGAGTGCCGGTCTCATTAATCTTCCCACATTCTAGTTCGTTTCCCTGACCAAGTTCTATGACAACTACGCCTCAGTCCCTAATAAGTTGAAGCCTTCAACATGAATCCTCATTGACCATCTATCTCCATTTAAGTTCATCTCATGCCCAATAATGTACAAAATAAAAAATAATAACTTTTAGAAGTTCTCTATATTTTCTACCAATATAAGACCTAAAGTAAATGTATAGCATGACTAAAACAGATTTACAACTAAAGGTATCACCTTTTCTCTGACCTAGTACAACCCAAGAAAAAGTGAGACAGAGAACACAAGAGAAGGAACTCACCTTTTTGGAGACATTTTCATAGCTCGCCTTGCTAATGAGAGAAAATGCCAGTATAAATACATCTGCCCCACGATAGCTCAAAGGTCTTAATCTATTGTAATCCTCCTGACCTGTTCAATCATAAAGTAGAGGAATCAATATGTTCCACACAACAATGGTACAAAAAGGAAAATGAAACTACCGATGCGGGAAAACTTTTACCTGCAGTATCCCAGAGCCCCAGATTAACAGTGCTCCCATCGACGACCACATTTGCACTAAAATTGTCAAATACAGTTGGGACATAATCCTGTTTGGAACACAGCAGTCAGTTACCAAATGTGAAAAATACACCCAATAGTCTAATAAAATTAATTAGAACTTATAAAAGTGATGATTTCAATCAGAAAAGAAAACAATATCTAACTTAGAACCTGAGCTATTCAACATAGAGCATGTATACGGATAGGTCAGATGAGCTTGTATACCATTTTCCCTGAGAGCTCTAAAGACTTCTTTTTTCAGTCCATATTTTGTTCCAGATACCTTTATTTTATAAGAATATTTATCCTTTTACCTTTAAGGAAAAGAGAGAGTTCTTTTATGCAAGCAATCCATGATGCACAAAAAAACATGGAAGACAACATTTTATTGGTTTTTCAACCGACTTGACATTACGCCTATAAAGCCTGAGTTCACCAATAATAGTCCTGAGGTAGTTTCCTTTCATCTTACCTTGACTACACCACTCATAGTTTTCTTAATTCCCCAAATCCTCTCCCCAAAAAGAGAAAGACGGTAATACATCAGTAATTATCTGACACAACTAGGGATCATCCATTTGCAGTCATTCAAAGTTCTACTCACTGTAAAAATGCGTCATTAAGAAGAAACAATTCGGGAGTTCCTCTGCTCTGGGGCGGAATTACCTTAGGCCAAGAGTTGTCACGTGACACCACTTCATCAGAAATTTTTACTAGATATGTATATATAATTAAGAGAAAGAACAAAACTGAAGGATAAATAGAGTAAATGACACCACTTGCCACAAAGAGCCACGCAGCTCATTTGGTCAGATGGCTTAGTTTTCAACACAAATAGCACGTGTTCTAATTGCCGTGGACTCATTTGTAAGAGTTTTAAAGTTTTTGCGCTTCAATCTACAGAATGGTACACGTCCAGGTTCAAACCATTGACCTTTGGTAGTTAACAATACGTTGAACCAGTTACTCCAAAATGGCATTAGTAAACTTTGGTGACAAAACCTATTTGTATGTATTGAAAAGGATGTTGCTTCTTCCCTAATTAGTTGTTGTGCTATGTTTTTTTCCTTTTTTTCTTTCCTTTCATCTTCTTTCTCGCCGATGATATTGATTAACAACAATTTGCTGAATCAAATGAATAATGACTTGTTTAGTGATTGTTTGATTCCCTATATAAGAAAGTGTATAGTATCATATTTAATGAGGTTATTTAATTTTGAATACATTTTAAAAAAACGAAAACTCTTCGAGAAGAGTTGGTAATAATATACATGAATTGTGTTTTATTAACGTGTTGTTCCTTTTTAATATGATACATTATTTTTTTAATTCTTTTTCATTCTTAAAAGTGACACCACTAACGAAAAATCCTGCCTACGCCACAGCCATTGCTGATTCAAACTCGTACCGGGGAAGGCCCACTAGAAAGACTAAAAGAACATATTTGTTGTTTTAGTTATCACCAACATCCTAGAACAAAAATGTCTATCCACAAATAGAGAAAGTGGAGAACGATTCTCACGTCCTTCACCTCAAATCCTCTCAAAACTTAAAAGACTACTCAAGACAAGACAAGCTAGATGAGAGATGAAAATGATTAATCAGCAAAAAGAGCAATGAACTCTTATCTACAACCCAGCAAAATCAGTTCTTTTCCCCTTAAAAATACCCAAAAGGTCCATTCTTTGTGGTAATTGGAAGTAAAACTAAAACAACCCCACTATTAAACCGGATACCAAATTCACAAGCAAGAGCCCCATTTGGTCTAATTCAAGCAAAACTCAACTGGGCAGAGCCCCATGTATCCCAATCGAATAGACTTAAAACAAAATGCCCAACAACTGTTTGACAAAATTCATAAGAGAGATACAGAAAGAGGTAATGAAGTACTCACAGTGGGAAAAGTGTTGCTGGTATACGAAATGAGAAGACAAGTTTTACCCACAGCTCCATCGCCCACAGTAACACACTTTATGAACCTAGAAGCACTCATTCTTCAAAACCCAAATCGCCCTTCTCAGCAACTCCCTCAACGTCTTCTTTTATTTGCCCAAAATCTTTCTCTATCTGTACTATTTCCTCCACCTGCTCTTCAACCCAAAAGTTGTTAGTTAGAAGAATACAGTCAGTTAAACTTAAAATAGTAGCAATTTCCAGAACCCCAAAACCCCCAAATTGTTTAATGTAAACCCTATAAGGATAGAATGATGAAAACAACACAACACCTAACTCAACAGCCACATTCATTGAAATTAAAAGACCCACCTTTATCACATACAAATGATGAATAATATGAATGGACTCATGGAGAAATGGATATGAGCAGAGAAAGATAGCAGAAATGGAAAATGAAGAAAAGCTTAAGATTTTTTGTGTAAATAAAAAAGACAGCTTCAAGCCAGCTATTTTTCGCGTTGAGATGCCACTTATATCAACCTATCTTTTATTGCCACATAACCAAACATCCCTTTTTTTTTTTCTTTTTTTTTGGGAGTAATTAGTTTTATTTTTCAATTTTTAGAACCAAAATTTATTTGAAATAATTCCCTATTTAAATAAACTCATTTGGTACGAAGATAAGATAGGTTAATTATAACTAGTTATAACTACTAAAGTTTATGCTTTTTATAGATGTACTATTAAACATTAGCGGATCGAGCCACAGAGGTGAAGGGTTTATATCTATTCTATTGAAGAAAATTTATATCGAGTCTTTTAAAATTTCATGTGTCTGTTCTTTTATATTTTTATTTTAGTAAAACTTCTGATTTTGTCACTTGTTCTAAGTAAAGATTTTTTCACACAATTGGTATGTAGACGATTTTCCGTATTCTTTTTTTTGGTATGTAAGAGAGTATTTTTATCAAATATATATATTAATTGAGATTTGGGGGAAATTAATTGTAGTTAGTAAAATGATATATATGACCAATATTTCCTTTTTTAGTAGGAAAGAATAGCATGTGAATGACGGTTCTCAGACGAGGAAATACAAAGAAGCTAGAATCTTTTTCATTGATAGAGCTTCCACATCTACGTATATAATCTTTTTTGCACTTTCATTTCGTTCTTACAATCATCAGTAAACACTCGTTTCTCTCCTTTCAGTCAGATAGTTTTTCACTTTTCTATATTTATCTTTAGTCCAACATAACCACCGATAAAAACAAAAAATTACGTGAATAAAAAGACGATATGAACTAGCTCACTTCTCCTGGCCAATCTCCTTTTCATTTCTAACGCCTTTGCATAAATTGAATTGATTACGAAAGGTAGAGGGAATAATTTTGTTGCTCATTTAAAAGTGAAATTTCAAATTTACTTCTATATCAGTATATATATAATTTTTTAGCAAGATGTAAAATAAATTTAGTGCATTTTTCTCTTAATAAAATAACGCTCAAAAGGTAAAAGCAGCCTCTCAAAATAAGGTTAGCACATGTAATTTTTCATATATTAAAACATTTATGTGAAGTGCAAAATAGTAGTAGTAATAATAAATTTAGCAATAATTAATGCACGATATCCCATTTATATTTTGTAACGTGACGGCATAAATATTCAACCTTCATATGGAAAAGTTTTAATCAAATCAAATATTCAAAACTACATAAATTTTACAAACAAAAATACAGCAGCTTTTAAAGGTGTACATTCCGACAGTTTCCTACTATTTCTCATTAATAACAATTTTCATTTAAACTTATAATGATTTTTTTGGGTACAATTTAAACTTATGATGATTGGCTAGATGGAAAAGTTAGTTATGTGATTGACAAGATTCTATATAAAAATAGATTAATATTTCCTCCGTTCATTTTTATTTGTTCACTTATTAAAAATAAATATTTATTTTTACTTGTCCAGTTTATAAAATTAAAAGATAAAGTCAATTTTAAAAATATTAAATTTATTATATTCAAAGAGATATATAATAAAGTTATTAATTTATTTATTATTTCTTAAGGATACTGAACAAGTACAAATTATGATAGAAAGAAAGTATTTAGCTCAACTAATCATATAATGTCATCACATTTAAGCATGTCCCCTCGCTATAAGTTACTTAAGGGTCGTTTGGTGTGATGGATAAGATGAGTTAATTTTGAAATAACTTTTGAGTTGCCTTTAATTCGTTATTTGGTTGCAAAGGCTGGAATAACTTATCTCAGGATTAACAATTAGTCCTGGGATAAGTTATCTCTCAGCGAGGTGAAATAGTAATTCCAAGATAACTTATCTTGATATAAAGTAGGTAAAATAACAAAAATATCCCCCTTAAACTCTCTTTTATAAGAAACAACTTATTTTTAAAATTTATGCAATGAATATAAGTTTGAATATGACAAACCAAACCAGCAATAAAAACTAATCTCAGCATAACTTGTATTCAAACCCAACATTATTATAACTCTAGCTTAGTTAGTATATTAATTATGAAATATTTGTTAGGTGAAAAAAGATCTCAATATTTCTCAAATTAAGAATGTTTTTATATGTCTCATAGGCCATAGCCGATGTATACTAAACAGTTGATGATCGTTTGGTGTATTGATGTGAAAGTTTGCACCTAACTCTATTAACGTCTCAAAATTTATTTCTGTATATTTATTATTTGAATGAAGGCCACAAAAGTTTTGCATGGAGACTGGGGAAAACTATATTATATTATATTACTATATTTTATTATTATATACTATAGGTTGACCTTTGCCTTCTTTCCAAAGCAAAGATGAAGAAAATTGACAACTCCTTTTTTAAGTACGTAATTTTCTACTCATATGTCAAATTATTTGTCCCAGTTTCTGTTCTGAAAAATAGATGTATCAAATTAATATGTCATTTTAGAAGTTTAAAATAAATCATTATTTTTTTTCTCTTTCATTCTTAGAAAAAAGTTGTTGTTTTTGAAGACTACGGAGGTGTTTGGATTGATTTTTTACAAGTGACATACGTACTCTCTATGTCCACTTTTAACTGTTATGTTGCGCTTTTCAAAAGTCAATTTGACTAATTTTTAAAGTTAAATTAGATTACATTAATTTGATATTTTAAACAAAAAATTTAGATATTCAAAAAGTACTATAAATTGCAATTTTTTACATATCAATATGATGAAAAAATATATCGTAAAAATTTAGCCAAAGTTCTCGTAGTTTGATTCTAAAAAAAGGAAACCATGACAATTAAAAGTGGATGGAGGGAGTATAAGTTAAAAGTCAAAAGTCATAGCTCGGGAACACCCAACTCTTGGCTTTTAACTTCTTAAAAATACTTTTTGTGTTATCCAAACATTTTTAAAATTAAAAAAAATAGCTTAAAGTCAAAAATCACTAAAAATAAGTCTATTCAAACACTCACAAGGTCTCAGTTACGGGGAGATGACAAGATGACGCATAAATTGAGTATGTATACTCAATGAATAGATCAAATTATATCTTAAGATATAAATAAGGGTAAAAATGGTCAAAAACTCCTCCTAATTAATGGTTTTTTAGAAACTTGAAAGAAAAAAAACACAACAAATAATTTTAATATGATACCCTTTCTGTCTCAAAATAATGGTCATCTTAGCAAAAATTACGTCCTTTAAAAATTCAATAAATACAATGTGTAGTTTACTAAACTATCCCTATTTAATAAATGTTTCTTACAAATTGAACACTATTAAAAAGATAGAGTATAAAAGTATAGTTAAAAATAAATAAAAAAATTATCTTTTCTCTTGAATTCCTACTATAACATTTATTTTGGTGCATGGTGCCAAAACATGAGTGTCCATTAAGGTAGTGACTCATGAACAACCATGGTACAATATGTAATAATCATGGTAGATGAGAAGTTGGTGTTGAGTGAAAATGAGAGGCCACATATCTCTACTTGATGAATTAATAAATACATTTCTAGTGATAAATGGCATATGGGGGTTTACAAAAATGAACCCACACCATTGATCCGTGCATGCACTACAAATATTATTTAGTAGGCCAGCATTAGATCCTCCTTGTCCACTCAAATGAGACGTTTCGTACTCTATAATTTAATATGATATTAGAGTAGATATAGGTTTTGAATTCGAATCTCACTATCACATTATGATTTAAGGAAACGAGGAAATATAAAAGTAAAATAAAATGTTACTTATCTTTTACCATAGTATATCAATGCTAGTAATAATGTGCTACAACTAGGTAGTTGTTGCTGGACAATTGTGTCTTAAACCTCAAGTCTAAACAAATTAAAATGATTAAACCATCACTAATGGTTTTCTAAAAACACTCATTATACAAAAAAAATAATTAAAGAAAAGCCAAAGATTAAATTTTAAATTTTGTGTATCGACTAGGATCTTGAGTAAAGATTGGAGAATACTGTCAACACCACTACTTTAACGGGTGATTTATTATGATCATATTTTGTATTATTATGATTCCCTACCCTAATAAGACAAGGTGCAGTTGCCTACTAACTCTTTTTTAGGAAAAAGAATCTAAGACTTTTTAGTCACTCACCTAATTATTCTATATTATAGTAATAAATTTTTTATCTTAGTTGCAAAACGTACACATATTAGGCAAGGGCAGGAATTTTGGGTGCACATGGCCTCGAGACAAATCAACTCCCATGTGCGTGCATGACCTACCAATCGTATGGACCACTTCCAAATATCCGTAACACAGATTCAAAATTTGAAATATATAGATTCTACATAAAATAACTTAAGCATATCGAGTAAATTTTTTATCACAAATATAAGTTAAACGCTGAAACTATTGAATTTTGCTGAACCTATAACTTCAGTTGTAACTCTACCACTATCTATAACAATCTACTTTGTTTTCTATGTTACTGATTTCACTGTTTTGGCTTTTATACGTCAAATATGTAAAAGTTAAAGTCACCTACAATAAGATTAGAAGTTCTTTTTCAATAAAAAAAAATTCTACAACAAGCTAAGAATTTACTATCTGAAAGAGCATAGGAATACATATCAGATGATTATAAATCTAAAGTTCATCATCTGAACTGACAAGGTCTAGTTCTATCATTTTTTCTTTAACCTGTTGAGGTTTTTGACCTGAATTTTGTTGCCCCATTTTTGGCTTCTTTTGATTACAACTGTGACTTGGTGTTGTTTCACTTGGATTCTTTCTCTTGGTGGAAGATAGCCTGGAAAAAAAGTAGATAACACAGTCACCAAACAGACAACATAATATAAGGTCAAAAAGTGCAATTCTTCTTTATGCCATCTCTGTCACCTTTCGTTTGTTGTCATATTTCTTGTTTGATCTCGGACAGTAATAGATTCTTTGGCATTGTTTGAGTTCAATTTTCCTGTAACACAAACAGAAATGCAATGAGCAAAACTAGAATAAAGAATGTCACATATGTTAGGAGTACTAGAACAGGTTCTAAGAACTGAAGTTTTAACCTGTAACTTGACTAAGAAACCTTATTCCTTGAGAATGTACATTGGTAGTCACTTTCCCTGCATTGCTGTTCATAAATAAGTGTCTTCGAGTCAGTAATGACTATTAAGAAATATGCGAGTCATCATTTTTTCAAGATTAAAGCGGTGGCACTAAGTATCTTGAACAAACCTTAATGCCCTTTTCAATCCATCTACTGACAGTAACTTCAATGGTGCTTTAGACTTTGTGAAGTTTGTCTTGTCAGCTAGAGGATTAACGACGTAAATTCCTTCAGACTTGAGATGATCTCTAAAACCCGTTCGTAGGTTCCTGAATTTGATAGACCAACAGTAATTAGAGAGCTAAAGAAGTAATGAGAAATAAGTTTTCAATTCTCCAAGTAAATGCAATATTGAGAGGTTGAAAAGGTAATCACTCACCCGCCTTTGAGTTCAGCCCTCATGCTGGAAGAGTATTTCTCAGATGTTTTCTGAGGAACAAGTAACGGAAACACAATCAGTTCATTATTTTCTTTCGCTAGTAAATCAAGTTTCAGTTAAAGAGCACATGGAGAGGGCGGAGCAAGCAACCAAGCAGACTTAATATACAAGTGTACGCTGTAAATTGGTTACCTGCTTATGGTAGCTGCAATATGTTCCACGCCGCCTGCAAATGTTCTCAATCCATAAGTTTTATCACAAGGAGTACAACAACAAAAACGAGTTTCCATAGGCTCAATATTATTGGGTAAGAAGCAACCATAGTTTATGATAATCTGCATAAACAACTAGAGTATGTAAGCATCTCCGTATCACTCTTGTAAAGGGCAAGCCTATTACTTTTGTACACAATTTGACCAAGCAATTGCAGTAGCTACTATATAGGGATGGCTAGCTAGTTTACAAGATTACGCTTTTGATTCTTGCACTCTTGCCATGGGAAGGAGGGCTACAATGTAGACTTGAGACACAAATTTCATATTGTTAAACTGAACACTCTGTTCCAAATCAAAACAAACTGAATTAAAAGCCACATTAATGACTGGATGAGGACATTATCATCGTTAAAGCAAATCAAAACCAAACAACATGAATGCTATCTAAATGAGAATTGTGATGAGCTGCAGTACTTCATTCTTATTATGTAAACAATGGATTCCTCTTATGTAAGGACCAGACAAGATCACTTTCACCGCCCAAGGCCATGAAACCTCTAAAGCGATAATCCAAGTGTTTTTATAAAAGGGAAGAAGAATTTTACTTTAGACTGCCCAAACCAAATATCAAATCAAGAGCATGCCTCTAGAACAAAGATGAGACATCTGGTCACCTTGTAATTGGTGAGAAACAGTGTACTTAGCACAACATTGAGAATAAACAAGTAAACGGAAGAGCATTTTATGCATATCTCATGAGCATCTTATTGTATCTGACGACCATTTCTTTAGTACTTTGCCTGAAAGTATTCAGTTCATTCACGACTATATGCATGTAACGGATAACAATACATAAAATCAGATGTCGTACTTATTAATGATTACAGTGCAAGCCATCCCATCCTTCCTTTTCCCCTTGCAAACTCCATAATCCACAGATGTGCCTATCTTTAAAATGTGACTGGATGAATAAACACTCAATGAAAATCCATGTTCCTGGATAAAGGGCATTGAAGAGGCATTAGTAACCAACCATAAATCTTAAAGAAAATGAACTTATTGAGAGGCATGATAACAATACCGAGTTGTCCTTGCGTACGCTGCAATTAAACAGCGCAAAAACTGCACCGGCCTTTTCATTGCAGTTCTTCTGATAAGCATCACCAAAAACAAAAAGAGAAATAGTTTTTTCATCCAAAGATCCGACTTTCCAGATTGCATATGTCTTCCCTGTTGAACTTGTTCTTGGTTGCCCCTTCTCGGTTAAAACACCAACAGTTGCCCAACAACCAGAAAGGGTGTTGCCTAGAAGCGAATTCCTACCAGATAGGAAAATATATTATTATATAGTCCAACAAAACTATTCAGGTAACTCAATCAGCATCTTAACATACCTTATTGCTGATAACCGGATGAACCTAATATCAGCAAAATGGTTGCTCAGTTCAACAGGTGAAACTACTTGATTTCTGAATGGAAGGATGAAACGTAAAATATTAGTTGGATGTTCAGTATCTAAATAGAGCATTCATATGTAATTTTCTTGGCACAACATTAGAACTGAAGCAACCAACTATCTCAAACCAATCTAATCAAAGCATAAACATAAATGCAACTTCACCAATAACAATCTAAGTTGGCCACCATTTTAAATTAATGGAACTAACATACAAGCACCTAAAATGGCATTTCTATCAATAGTAACCACAAGCCAAAAAGCATCTGATGAGTTTTTTAAGAAGCCAAAATAGTACATTCTCAGTTGGGACTTCCTTTCATCAAAATTTGAAACGTAGGCAACTAAATTTACTGTCATCTGGAAATTGGAAGTGTTGCAGAAAATATCGAAACAAAAATATGCTAGCAACATTCAAATTCCAACAACATAATGAGTTTGACAGGAAAATGCATTATGATCTCTGCAACAAGAACCGATTGGATATGCACCCGTAAGGCCATCCATAACCAATGTCAAAGTACATACCTAATTCGCAAACCCGAAAACTTTTCAACCTCGGCATCAGTTGACCCCTTTGTATGCTTTGATTTGGAAGCTTTCTTGGCAATTTCAGTATCATAATCAAGACAATCCTGAACAGCATCCCTAAACACAGACATATCTGCCTCCCCCATTCGCTTTGGTGATCCATCATCTGACAAATAATCTGTAAAATAGACATACATTTTTCAAAACAACCCACCGAAATCCCATAAAAATAATCTATCAATCCAATAGATTCGTATCAAGAAACATCTACCTCTACCTATACAACAAATAGATTTCTTAGCTCTTTAATCCATTAGTTGTGATAAATCCCAAACATGATTTCGTCATAAACTAATCAAAACAGCCCACAAAAATCCCATAAAAATAATCCAAGAAACTAATTCATTCTCTTTATGTGGAAAAGAAATCAAGAATAGATTTAGTTTCTTAGCTCTTAAGTGAATTTAATTAGACAAAAAAAAAAACAAGATTTGAACATTTACCTGGGAAACGAAATGAAGGAGAAGCTGGAGGGGTTTCCAAAACCCTATCTGGAAGTGAAAGAAGGAGATCCAGGTCTTCTTGGTGATTCGATTTCGACATTTTTTTTTCTTCTGAGAAGAAATTGATGATTCAAAATTAAGATAGGGTTTTGTTTCCTTATTAGTATTACTGTATTTGGAGTTGGAGGGAGATTGAAAGTATATGGCGGGAAGCTTTATGCTTTGTGGGCTGAGTCTCTCTGAAACCGGATGGAAATGGGCTGGGCTTTCATTTTACAGATTGGGTCTTGATTACTTTTAAATTGGGCCCTGATTACTTTTCTTCCACACAATAGATGGAGTGGTATCCAATACTCTGTGTTAGGCAAGTACATAAACACAACAATTTGGGCATCAATTACATTCTATCTCGAAAGTTTTCCAAAAACTCGCGGATACACTACTCCCTCATCCGATACATAGCAAACAATATATAAGTTATGTATCACATGTATAAGTTATGTATATGATTTATGTTTGAAATGATTGGATTATATATCAACAATAACATTTATACCAGATACATTGTACACAAACAAAGTTGTAATGTATCTGATAGAGGTGGAGTGGAGTGATGTATGTGGATGTTAAGAGAGATAGAAGGGAAAAAAAGGATTTTTGTAATTAATTCACATGGTAGAAATTTTTAGAAATTATGTTATTGTAATTACTTAATTTCCACATATTCAACACTATAACATGACACATGTGAAAATTAACACAAGAGTTGAATAAAAATAACTCTAGCCCCAATTTAAAAACAATAAGAATTTAATTTGATGTTTTACTTGTAAAAGAGACCTCCTTCAATGTAAAAACAATAAGATTTTTAATTTAATGTTTTACATGTAAAAGAGACCTTGTTCAATGTTAAAACTAAAAACCTACAACCTACAACCTATTTAAAAGCCTTAATTTCTCCCTATATCTCATACAACTTCATAAACTCGAGAATGAAATTCCCAATACGAGCATTATTATTTTTATCTTTCTTAACGCTAACGTTTACTTCTCAAACAACTTATTATTTACGGGTATTACTAAAAAATCCGGTTTTTCTTGTTTGAGTTTTTCGTGTGGAATTTCAGGTGCTATTTTTGGTGCTTTGAGTGTACATTTGTTGATCAGTTTGATGAACCATGGGATTTGGGTTGAGGATATCATAGGGAGATTAATAGGAATCTTTCCAAACGGCGTTTTTTATGATTTGATTTTAAGTCTAATACAAGCTTGGCTTTTTCTTTATTTCAAGAATCATCTATTTATCGTACGTTTTATGATACTCCCTCCGTTTAAAAAAAAAAGACCTTATTTCCTTTTTAGTCTCTTTAAAAAAGAATGACCTCTTTCTTTTTTGGGTAACATTTTAATTTCAGTGGCATGTTTAAGGCCACAAGATTAAAGGGCAATTTTGTACATTTGACATAACTTTAATTTAAGACCACAAGATTTTAAAGTCTTATTTATTTTCTTAAACTCCGTGTCAAATCAAATTAGGTCCTTTTTTTTTAAACGGAGGGAGTATTGTTTTTAACATTTTTCGTTGCAGTTTCTCTCTGAGACCCGTGGATAAATTTATCGACATCGAGAAAGTTGAAATCAAATTCGTAGCTGCAACAGTTGTTACTTGTTTTTGGGAGTCTTGGTATTAATTATTTTTTTGGGAGTCTTGGTATTAATTATTTTTTTGGAGAAGGGTAGTAACATTTTATTGGTTTTTTTTTTTTGGTAACTCGTATATTCGATTCATAACCAAAATATTTACAGTACAATTCCGGCAGCCACATTTTATTGGTTTCTGATGTTTACTGGATACTGGATAATGTTAAGACTTTTATTAGAGCTAAATGTGGACCCTAAAGAAAATTATAGTTTCCTATTTTTTAATATAAAATAGGGTTAATTATGCTTTTGTTGTTGATTTGTCTACACTTTTTGTTCATCTTGAATTCTAACTCTACTATGCTCTACTATGCTACTTAACATTATCACTCTCCGCCTTAATTATAAAGTTGCTAATGTTCTCTATTAGAAAATTAATTATTAAAATTGTGTGGTGTAGCTAACTTATATATATATATATATATATATATATATATATATTTTGTGTTTATCATCATTAATAAAGGTGTTATCATAAAATTACCAAACTTTCCTCATCGCGCTTGCGCCTAGCCTAGATCTGATCATCAGATGAAATAGAGAGGGTTTTCTATCTATGAATAGAGAATAACATACATACATTTGAGTCACTCAATCTACCATTGCTCCGCAAAATGCAGCAATAAGTTTCTTGTGAAATTGTTGTCAATTCTTCTTTCTGAGTCTATTTAGAATATATTTGACACTTTCAGAAATAAGTGTTCATATTTAGATCCGGTTTGGATTGTCTTTAAAAAAATAGTAATTTTTAAGTTTAAAAAAAGAAGTCAAACTTAAAATATCCCTATGTTATCATTGTTTTTCATGTATACTCCATGCACCCACTTGATTCATAAGTGAGTTGCCAGAGCAGTCTACCAACAAAGGCCATATTCCACAGCTTTACTACCTTTGTTGTTCAGGCCACCAAACTTCTTAGGATTTCACACTTATTTGAGAATATATTTCTTTCAATAAAAGGTTCTTTTATATATTAGAAACTTCCTAGCAAGTAATAATTGTTATGTTTCTTTTTTGTCTTTCAAATTGATATTTTGTAAAACAATATTTATTTTTCTTTAGTAATTATATGCATGTTAAAACGAGAAAATTAAAGGATTAAACATATCCTTTATAAATTATTCAAAATGGGTCACCTTTATTATCCGATTGTCGGTCAATTTTTAATATAGCACATTTCTGCCACGATATGTTACTATGGAAATTATATCATACAAAAAGCAATAAGAAAGAAAAAACTAAAACAAGTAATTAATGACTAGAATCAAATAGGTATCGTTTAAAACAATGGATTTTTATCACTTATACAACAACTCTAATAATTCTAAATCACAATAATACTGGATTCAATGGCCTAACCTATGATCTGGCTCAATCTTTCAACCCATCATAAATCCCAATAATTAATTCTTGTTTGGTACAACACACTTGACTTGGACAGCTAAAGTCTTAATGATGTTAGGGCATGGATCCTTGTTTGGTTCATCAAATGTTACTCTCTCAATTGGGATAGTACAAGTGTGCTTTCCCAAACAATATTTTTCTGCAACTTTAATACTATTTTGTGAAGTGCAAGTTCCCATGGTGAAATTTCCACATGCACCATCTGGATCACCATAACTAGCAAATTCAACTTTTTCTATCACATTATCATCCGGGCAAGTTAAATGAGCTCCTGCTTTAAGATCTTCAACAACCGGGCAGAATTTACTGCCAGAACTCTCAAAATTTTTAACATTTGGAGGATGATATTCCGTGATCATACTGCAAATTGTGTCTCGATTCACTGTTACAATTTCTATTTTTGCTGGATTACCTCCTGTTTCTTCGAAAACAACTAGGAGATTATTATTTGGCTTCAAAAATGCTCTTGGAACATGATACCTGCAAATCAATTTATAAATTATCATTTTTTTACCTTTCAATTTATATATGTATGTATTCAGCTTTTTTCGTGTAATACTTACTCAGATTGTGTGGGCTGTCCAAGAGGAGAGAGGAAAGATACCCAGTAACGACCGAGACTCTTACCATTAACCCACAGCATACCTTTTTGCATTTGGTCCATTTTCAAGGCCACTGGATCAGTGCCTTCAGGGGCATCAAAATATGTCTGTAACATCCCAAAAATTTCTAATAGTGAGAAAAACGTATAATATAGTCGAGAAAATTCATGTTAATTTTAGGTATAATCTGTGTGGGACTCTACAAATTGTGTTCAACTCAAATTAGGATTTATGCCTATATAAAGGATACTAAATTCCCGCATCTCGAATATTCCACAAATGGATGGAATATTCATATAGAGGTCAAATCTAAATCATCCTAGTTCGAGAAATACGCCACAAACAGCCCTCGAATCATGGATAAATCTTAGGAGAGTAAAATCAAGGGAGGAACAGAATTGTACCCGCAATTTTTATCAATAAAGTTATGTTTCTTCTTATTTTATTGTGATTGTAATTTATTTTCTGGCACTTTAAAATTTATTGCAAACATAATCAATGAACTTTATCTATATATATATGGGGTCTGGAGATGATAGTGTATACGTACACACACCTTACCCCTATATTTGAGAAGGAATACTGAATAGTTTTCTCCAACTTACCTTATACCAAGTAACAGGTCCTGGTGGAGTACCAGTTACGGGAGTCCATTTTACTTTCTTTGCACCCTCTTCAGTGAATACTTGTTCTTTTTCTCCAGATACACCAACCTGAAAGATGACAAACAATGATTTGGAATTTTACTAGTTGATTTAACATTTGAATATAAACTATTGTTAAATATTAATATATGCATACTACCTCATGTCCCCAAACATTTAGGGTAATATCAAGAGTTCCAGCCATTAAACCTTGAAGTGTCACAGCACGGGGTCCAGCAAACCTCTTTTCCATATAAGCTCCACTATTCTGTAATATTTATTAGCTTCACATTAATTCGGGTTCGTATCAACAAGTCCCGACTTCATTCTCAAGGCTCAAATTAAACTTAAAATCTTTAGTTAAGAATGAAGGATTATTGCGAAAGATAAAATAAATACCGGGTATCCAACTAGCTCAGCCAAAAGGGTGATGTCATTAACTCCTGGTTTCAAGACGACGGGTTGCCGGAAAACGAAGCTTTTATCAATATTGTTCCCATGCCCAAATCCTAAAATATACGAGTTACAGATATTTATAAACAAAAATGAGGCAAGTCATTTCCCCATGTTCATGGAAAACATTTTTCATGAAAACATATTGACAATTAAATATCAGAAAATAACTTATTTAGCTAAAAAATATTTGTGATATCAAACACACCCTAAGACAATATCACATGACATATTTATTAGAAAAAAAAAAACATACCAATATATTGTCCATTGACAAACGCAGCCAATGCATGGCCCATACTTGCAACTTGCAAGACAGTGAGAATATCAGATCTCATGGGCAAGTCATGTCGATTAAGGTTGATGCTGTGTTTTTGAAAAAGAATATATATATTAAAAGTAAAGTCAAGTCTAAGTTTAAATTATATATATGCACCGACAATATAATTAAATTATCGTACCTTGTGGAATACCAAGCGTAGTCTGATTTATCTTTAGTTAAACCGTAGAGCTCCAATGGTTCCCTATTCTTAAGTGCCAATTCATTGATAGTTGGTACTTTTTCTTGATACATTTCCCATTTAAGATTCTTTGCTTTTTCTGATGGTACAAAGTTTCTTGAATTGTGTTGGGAGACTACCTGTTTACTTTCATTCATTCATTCATTCCAGTTATACAATAACATATACAGTTTAATAAATATTTTGTTTTTCTAAAGTTGAAAAAGAAAAAAAAGGTGGATTTGTTTACCGTTTGAGTGTTGTAAACGACAGTCTTACAATCAGCTAGAATGCTAACTGATTTTTCAGGCAAGTAATAATCAGCTCCTCTAAATGTAATGTTGGAAGGTTGAGTGGTGTGATTGTTGGTCAAAAAGGCAGCACACATATGCTCAGCAGTGTTCTCATACACAGTGATCTACATTTTATATATCAAATTAGATATCATAATCCAAGTCACATAATAATGTTATTTATAATAATTACGTACCTCAAGGTCCTGGTTAATCTTTTGTACTGTGGGAGTACCCCAAAGAAGAGCCCTTCTTGATAATCTCAAAGCTCTGTGCAAGTCTCTCAAGTGACTCCATTTCGGGTCCCTCATTAAACCTAATCGATCAACATTTAATTTATTAAATCAAAGTGCTTCAATGTTATTCCTTATATTATCCTTTAATTAATTACCAAATTCATCAAGAGGAGCCTCATCATAATAACGAGTAGTCACGAAAGAAGAACTTGATCTTCCAAAGTTTGTTCCACCATGGTACTGAAATTATAATAATTAGTTAAAAATGATCAAAACACACATGTTAATAATTAAATATGTTGATTTACCATGTAATAGTTTGTAAGAGTCCCATTTTTGGCAAAGAAACGAGCCACAGAAAAAGCAAGATCTTCTGCTGATCTTTGTGATGGAGGATCTCCAAATGTTCTATACCTGTATTTCATTTTTGTTAACAACTAGGTTCCTTAAATTAAAAATTATAGTAGTTATCAACATATACCATGGTCCAGGGTATATGTTGTGTATATATAAAGTATATACATTATCTATAAACTTTTTATTTTTTTATTTTTTAAGACCGAATGATTCAGAATCATAATTATTGGAGTAATTGGTATCTAACCATTAGTTAGTGAAATTAAACTCTTGTTATAAGAAGATTGAACTTACTGGGCAGTCCAATTTTCAGTCCAGAGAGAAGGCTTGTTGGGCCCATTAGGGCCCGTGAAAGTATCCGCACAATGCCTTCCATTGCACGTGTTTATCTGATGGAAACAAAATATTTTAATATTGTGTTTTTTACTTTCTAAAGTATTTTTTTTTTTTCAATAATAATAATAATAATTTCATAGAATAAATTAAATGAACGTACTACTGTGGGAGGGGCCTCTTTTTGCTTGCACATAATCCAGGGGACACCATTGTATAATCCAACAGCCATATTTGCTGCCCACTCAATATATTTCTTTCCATTCTCTTTATAAGCAGCTTGGACATTGTTGTACTCATTTTCTATCTGTTAAGTAAAAATAATAATTAAAACATTCAACGTATAGAAATTAATACTTCGACAATATATCTCGACAAGTTTAATCAAGTTGTTCTAAGGTGATTATAGGTGATGAATCTCTTAATAAGCAATTGGTGATAATCTGCTATAACAAGTTAAAATATACACATTGTTAAGATTATTAGACCCTCTTGCTTTGGATTATTATCTGTAGTTATTTGATAGTGTATACTATGTAAAAATGTTATACAATTAGTACATATAAATTTAAACGTTAATCAAATTAATAATAAACCTGAGCCAAGATAATGGGACCTCCTTGGGGTGCAAATAATTTCTCCTTTTTCATCAAATCAATGACCATTTCTGAATATTTTTTCATGTGGTACTTCAAAATGGAGAAGACAAATTAATTAAATAAGTCATTAAAAATATTTATTTAATTAATTAAAAGTATGCAAATTGTGATTACATACCACAAATGGCTCGTTATAAGAACGGAATGTGATATTTTTAACTTCTCTTAACCAGTATGGAAACCCTCTGTTTCCATGATCAAAATATTGATTAATAGGTCATAATTAAGGACCATAAAAATAAGAAATTAATTAACACTGCATAAATTAAATAAATACCCTGAACTCCATTCTGCTTCAATATAAGGTCCAATTCTGAGAGTTACATACAAATCCTGTTTAGCTATCTCCTTGATGAATTTGACAATGTCAAAATTTCCTTCAAAGTTGTACTGCAAATCAACCAACATCAATCCCTTTGTGAGTCGTAGAACAATTTTTTTTAACACTAGAATACTCCTTTATGTCACGGGATTCAATAATTTATATACATGATTATAAATTCTAAATTTCTCTCAGACAAGCAACAATGTTAATTACCTGGCCTTGAACGGGCTCATGAATGTTCCAGAACACATAAGTCTGGATGAGATTAATACCTCCTTCTTTAGCCTTTCTAATAATTTCTGGCCACATCTGTGGGGAAAAATTTGAGACATAATTAATTATTAAACATATGTCAAAAGTAGCTAGAATTATAATATAAAGTCACCTCTGGAGGGCTACGGGTATAATGAATAGAACCAGAAAAGAAGAGTTCCCTATTTCCATTTACGATCAAGGAACGACCATCGTAAGCTACGCCACGTGGCTTTTCGTCACCGTTCACCACCGATGTAACCAACAGGGAAATCAAGAGAGCTAATGTTAATATTTGAAACATTTTTTTTTGTGTTTTTATGAGTGTATTTTTTATGAGTGCAAATGCAAGAGCTATGTATGTAATTGGAGTTTTACTGTTTTAGCTAAGAAGCCTCGATCAGTGAATACAATATGAGGCCCGTAGAATTTCTCGTATTTTACACGATCTATTCTTTTGTGTTTAGTTACTTGCTTGTGGTTTCTTTAATTTCTCAAATAATCTTCTAAAAAATTGTGATTTAAAGTGTCTTTAATTTTTTTAAGTATACAAACTCCAATTAACCAATAAATTGATTAAATTTACATAAAAGAATAAATTAGATATATATAAGATATTAATCTCCGAATTCTTGATTCTTATTAAACAAAGAGAACAATTATTAATCAATTTATTCTAAATCGGCGGGCAAACTAACCGCTCTCAATCATGTCATAAATGAAGTTCATGTCCTCAATTTTTTTTCTCTCTCTATTAAATAAACAAAACCATCCAAATACAACAAAACGTTTACTCATTTGCGTCAAAAGAATATTAATTGTAAATAGCACACCATTTAATTCTTAATAAAAATATTTTAAAATTATGATGTATTTTAGTTTCTGTTCGACAATATTAAAGATGGTATACAAATAATACAAAAACTATATATATGAAAAACAGTTATTTACTTTTTAATAAAAATATTTTTAAAACTCCTTTAGGATATGTTTGGTAGGAAGGAAAACATTTTTCCAATTTTCTCATGTTTGGTTGGATTAAATGTTTTTCAAATCAACTTATTTTCCTCAAATTTAAGGGAAATGACTTCCCTTCAAAATTCGAGGAAAACATTTTTAAAAACTCTCCTCGAACCTCAAATTACAATTTTTTTTCTTAACCCACCCTGTTCTTCGACCCTCCCTGTTCAACTTTTTTCCTAAAAAATCAATTTATTTTGTCTCTACCCCACCCCTACCTCCAAACCAGCCCCTCCCCCAACTTTTCTGAGTTTGCTAACTTGCACTCTATTCTTTAAAAGCAAAATAGATAATTATAGAAAAGTAAATAGGTTTTCATGGCTTTAGCCTTTAGGAGTTAGGACTAAGAAAAGAAAAATATATAATTACTCTTATATATTATGTTAAAATGTTAAATGAGGCTAATATACTTAGAATAAAAATGTAAGTATAGTAATTCTTAACGGGTTAACGATTTACCAATAAGGAAATTGAATAATCCATTCCCACACCAATAAGCCATTAATTATAAAATTGTAATTTGTTCCCCAACCGATTATTCGATAACCCAATACCAATAAGTCAATAAGCCAATTTTGCGGTTGGCTTATCGGTTACGGTTCGATTTTGAACACCCCTACACAAAGGAGTTAACAAATGCAATAGATGGGAGAAATACTTGTGGTCTTTCTGACTTCATTGTAGTATTTCTCATATGAGAAAAAAAACTTTGTTATTGGGATTTGAGTTTATTTTAGATTGTCACTGGAACTTTAATTTAAAATGTATAAACAAATGTTATAAAGAAAGTAGGATTAACAATTCTGTTGGGAACAATTTACATCACGTGAACAATATTTAGCAATTTTTTAAAATAAAAATTATCGAATTATGCGGGGTAAATTTATGCAGAGCAGATTTATGCGTGATAGAGTCGCGCGGATTGAAAATAACACATTTTACTAGGCAAGACGGGGTGGGGCGGGGTCGGATTTAAGTCTTTACGGGTTTATGGGTTTTACCCGACAACCGCCCCGCACCGCCCCATGGTTGGTTGGTATCCCGAATTTTCGGGAGTTCACACTAGAGGAATTCAGTGACTCAATGATTATTCAATCTTATATTATGCAAACATACTACTACTTTCTTCAGGTACATTTTCTTGTATCAATTTGCGCTAATTGTAAATATTAATAAACTCAAACTACTTTTATTTTTCAAGAAAAAAATATGATGAAATGCTAATAATCTCACATGTATTACAATAGTTATCAATATATAACATTTGACCACCTAATTTATCAATATTACCGAAGTGTATATCTTGCGTATATGAATGTATATTATTAATATGTTTATATTAAGCATAAATTATACATTTTTTGTAAACTATATAAACGGATGATTCAAATTCGTAATCATCTCTTAATATTAATTTGTATATCTAACCATCAGTTAGTGAAATAAAACTTTTGTTTAAAGGCATAAAACTACCAATAAGGTTGTACTCATTCTCTTTTTTTTCTTTTTTAAATTAAAGGGGTGAGGCTCACGGGCCTCATATATTAAAACAAAATTAATGAACATGAACTGAGCCTTGTATGACCCAGCCCAAAGAAATGAAAACAAAATTAAATAAAAGCTTGGACATTGTTGTACTCATTTTCTCTCTGTTAAGTAAAAATAATAATTAAAACATTCAACGTATGGAAATTAATATTATATCGATAATATATTTTAACAAGTTACAGCACGTAATTTATTTTCAACGAGTTTGATCAGGCTACTCTAAGGTAATTATAGCCTATAGTCTAAGGTAATCTGTCCATCGTTCACTATTGACTTGACACATCTTTTAAAAAATAATAAATAACAAGGATAATATTACTATATTATTGTTTGACTTTATTAAATTTAATGCTTTGAAAAATGTGTTAGATGATAAATAGTACTCCCTTTGTCCCAATTCATGTGACTTGTTTTCCTTTTTAGTC
The DNA here is from genome assembly GCA_029582245.1 of Solanum etuberosum. Classification (NCBI taxonomy): domain Eukaryota; kingdom Viridiplantae; phylum Streptophyta; class Magnoliopsida; order Solanales; family Solanaceae; genus Solanum; species Solanum etuberosum. The sequence continues at coordinate 68,684 of JAJONR010002818.1, forward strand.
AGTCCCAAAAAGAATGACACATTTCTATGTTAAGTAACAATTTAACTATAAAATATATATTTTACCCTTAATAGAATGATTTACAGCCACACAAATTTCTATTATTCATTTTGGACCATAAATTTTAAAAGTCTTTCTTCCTTTCTTTCTTAAACTTCGTGCCCGAGTCAAACTACCTCACATACAATGGGACGGAGGGAGTATTTAATAGTAAGGGTAAAATAGACACAAAAGGTAAATTATCTCTTGATTTTTTAAATTAGACAAGCATTGTTGGACAACTATTTTTAGTATAGTGTGGACAATTATTGTTGGACGGAGGAAGTAATATATAATAATAAGAAAATCTAAATAAGACGAGAATTCTAGAAGCACTTACTTTGAGGCCACAAAAAAATTAATGTTGTAAGACATCGATTGGGCAATTATCCTGCACCATTTTGAGACCACAAAAAATTTTAATGATGAAATTTATGATTTTAATTTATCTTCAATAGTATTGAAGATTATAGAAAAGATTAAAAACAAATTATATAAAAAGAAAGAAAGAAACAACTATTTATTTTTTAACAAAAATATTTTAAAATTTTGAACTAAAGTTCTCTAATTTCCATGGCAATAAATAATATTTTTATAATAACATCCAAGGTATTATATTGAAATCTCATGGCTAATATCTTATTGATTTAATTTATTATAAATAATAATATTACTACGTGTAATACTATATTGAAAATAAAGAATTATGAAAAATAAGAAAAAGGTAATGCTAAAAGTTTTATATTATAAAACAAAATGTTAGAGAAAGTCTACAAAAAATAATTTTAAAAAATTGAGTGACACATATATCAAATTAGGAATCAAAATATGTTGTGGTAATCGTAAGAACAAAACGTTATGTTATGTGGTGCATGTCTTTAGTACAAAAAGTAATAAATAAATAAGTATACATTAAAAAATGAAAAAAAATATATATGGTGTATGCGCCTCTAGTGCAATGAGAATAATAGACAATATACACTATGTTTTGCAATCTTGTAGCAAATAAATTCATACCTAACACTATAATGCAATGAGAATAATACACAACACACACTATGTTTTGCAATCTTGTATGCTATAAGCAAACGTATCCATAGCGAACACTATAATAAGATATATCAAGCACGGAATATATTGAACCATTAGATTATAGTAAATAGAACGCCTTATAAATTTTTTGATGTTGTTTGATGTACGATTCTAAATGTAGCAGAAAAAAAAAGCTGATAATGGAGCAGATAAGTTTTAATATTTAAGATTCTTTATAACTAAACAAAACCAATATTAAGCACTTGTAATAACAAGAAAAGTATTGAAAATCTTAACAATGGTCAACAATACAACATCAAGTTTCATTTAAAAATGGTGAAATGCAGCAACAAAAAAACTTCTAAAATTAGTAAATAGAACAATAAACAATGGAACCAACCAGTACAAGAAAATGAAAACAAATGGTACTCGACTAATGATATGGCCGAATTTTCAGACGAAAACACACCTAAATGTAGCAAAGAGCAACGAAGCGAGTGTTTTTCATCGTTGCTCCTTTTTCTTTTTTTAATCGACGATGAATAGAATAGAGAGTTTTCAATCGTTTTTTTTCTTTTTTCCGGAAGAATGAAATATGGAGTTTTTAGTATTTTTTTTCTTCTTTCGGTCAACGAATGGAATAGAGAGTATTCAATCGATTTTCTTTTTTCGGAAGAATGAAATAGGGAGTTTTCATTCTTTTTTTCTTCTTTTAGTCGACGAATGGAATTTAAGAGTTTTCAATCGACTTTTTTTTTCAGAGGAATGAAATAAGAAATTTTTAGTTTTTTTTTTTCTTCTTTCAATCGACTAATTGAATAGAGAGTTTTAAGTATGTTTTCTTTTCTTCTTTTTTTCTCAAAAGAATGAAATAGGAAATTTTGAGTGTGTTTTCGGTCCACTGCTAAATCGGTAGGTGGAGTGTGGAGCATAACAACTTTTTCTACTTATTTTTTCTTTTCTTTTCTTTTTTGAATCATATAATTTTGATATAGGAGTGTAGTTATAGTCTATAGACATATGATATAAATTCAAAATACATATTTATTTCTTACTTCCATCTTATGATAGTAAATCCATATTTGTTATTTCATATTATAGTACAAAATTATATACCAGTTTGTTGAGGAAAAAACAAATTAACGACAATCATTTTTAGCACTTAAAATCAGTTTTTGGATAGTAGGTTCTTAACTTCTATTTTTTTATTTTTTTTATAAAAAAAATGCATAATTTTTCAATTGACTATTTTTGAGCATTTTGTGACATATGAGCCATTATTGTTTGACTTGCTAGATCATTGTCAATTTGGCTTGGTCACAAACTTGTCTTATTATTATAGATTTAATCCATCTTCTAGGTATTTTTGCATCAATATATTTACTAAAAATTGAAGGGTTTTTTTTCAATACACTCAGATAATAATTAAATTATTTCTGAAATCAAAGAAGATATTATATTAGAGTTACATGAATTATCTATATAATATTTAAAACATATACTAAACACTAAATAAAACAACACGTAGTTTTATATTGCATTAGGTTTATTTCATCAACTACATCGAATTAATATCAATCACGCTAATTTAGAGGCCACAGATGAACGGTTAGGTTGATTATGATGAATCAAAATGAAATGAATTAAATTAATAAATGAGTGTTATCTTAATTTCATATGGATTAAGCTTGGGATAGTATGGCGTGCGTACTTGTTTCTCCTCTAAGTATTAACAGTTTTTGCATAGTCTTCTGTCTTGCAGTTTATGTTTATTTACTGATTATGTTTTGATTATCAAATGACTCTGATGTTAGTACTGTTTTCCTTCCTATATATATATATATATATATATGGTATGTTATGTGATGCTTGGGTTGAAATGAGAATGAATACAAGACAAGTTTGATCTGTCGAGTAATATATTTTCCACGAATAATGTGTAAAGAACTGCCCCAAGTAGGGGAGTGAACCAAAAATCAAATCAAATCACAAATTGTGTCGGAAGAAAAACTTCGACTAATGATTTGGTTTGGTATTGAGAAAAAAAATTCGACTATACTTGGGTCACGTCGATTTTAACTAAAAAAAATCAACCCATTACCAAATCATTCCGACATTATATATATAATTTTTAAAATTAATTTCATATATTTTCTAAATATTTCTTATACTTCTTCATAATTTTTATCTTTTAACATATTACTTCAAGTTTTTTAGACTTAAAATTTCGAACCGTCCAATAAATTTTATAGTGCATAAATATTAGTAACTCTAACAAAGCTCAAATCAATACCAGTGCTAACGAAACAACAATAATTCAACACTTAAATGACAATAATATTGATATTTGTTCTTTAGTTTTACATTGGTTTAGACATTTATTTTTAATGTTTAATCATGTAATTAATACTTATTAAACTTATTTTAGTATAATTTAATACTAGGTTGTTAATTTGTAATATTTATTTTATACAATTTCATTATTATCTTTTGCTGAATATTTCACTCGTCTCATATTGAGTGTTATTTTTTTAAAGAATAACTTAAATAATTATATTTTAGTAAGACCAAAGAAATATTTAAAGTAGAATTAATTATAGATACAAATGAATTTTTTTTCAAAAACCCATAAAAATCTAAGATTGAGAAGCTCAAGTTATATTAGTTTGATTTGATTTATAAATTTAAAAATCCAACACAACTGATTTAGTCAAGTCATGATACTAGAGAAATCCAAACAAACCCAGGCATATACACCACCCTAAGTAAGCATTTCAATCAAAACTTCATTTTTTTTTTGTTATTTCCTTTTATTAATATTTAAGTCTTAACAAGTCTCATTAAACAGGTGTCCCATAAGAGTAAAAGAGAGCGACCCCCAAAATCATGCAGCTTTGTGGCCCTCAGCTAAGTTGGCCAATTCTAATTAACTAATAACTGGAATATCAAAGAGACAACGTTCCTCATATCTGCGAGAAGCTAAAAGGCGGCAACATCGGTGCCCTTACATGTATGTGCTGCACGACCTTAAAAAGTCAAAATTTGAAAGAAGATCATCTTCCTACATATTTACAACCGTTTGTAGCAAAAGAAAAAAAAATCCCATCTTCATCATTCCATCAAAGCAAGGTGCCAATGTCAGCTGTGAAACAAAGCATCCAAAACACAAATGCTGGAGTTAAATAATCTGAAAATGCCAAAATGCAGCTAAATCAATGCATGGCTCAAAAACAAACAAATTGTTCATTTTGCAATCTCCACAACAACGCTGCAGTAATGAAACTAGCAATCAAAATGGAGGAAAAGTTGTTGAAAAGGAATATAACTAGATAAAGATATACAACAGCAGATTCTGATGAATACAAACCTAGGTGTTGTTAGTTGAGGATGGCCCAGAGCCGCCATTATTGAGGACCAGACACCAATAATTTCCAAGTTGTATACACAAGTCCATTTTTCATGTAACTTATGACAAATCAAATGATCCTTGACCTTCATTGATAGCATAGAGCAACTTTTTGTACATTATATCCTGCAGAGAGATGTGTAAGGATTAACAATATCATTTGACCCTCCCAATACATAGTTGGAGACGGAGACAGACAAGAGTAGGAAAAATTCTAAAACTGTAATAGGAAAGCAGATGAGAGGAAAAGTTACGCCACAACCAACAGCCGACAAATTGGGGACAAATCATACCTTAGTAGAATAGGGAGGCAGTTTCAGGTAGTTAGCACATGTCATCACACTAGGTAAGTCGTCGTCTGCAGATTCTGATGGCATATTACCATTTGGTGCTGTATTGCTAGCACTAGATGAATGCTGCTCAAAAGATATGACAGTCAGCCTCTGCAGAGAGAATTAACAGATAGGACTAATATTTTAGCCAACTACAGCCATACCTTTCTCACTATTGTCAACTTAGGATTGAGCACGGCCAGACCACCTGGAGGAAGCCGGGGAGCACCAGTCACAAACTGACAGAATGCTCGTTGCTGCTCAGGAGTGAACTCTCCCATGATCTCTAATAACTGATCAGAATCAAATTAAACAGTTGACATCAGTTTGAAGCCAATATAAGAGACAGATGAAGGCTACCTTGACAACATTACTGTCTCAGGCACTACAGTTCCACTGACAGCTGAAGAACAAACTTACATAAACGATGGCGGGACTCTTGGCTGTATATCCATGATCAAACTTGATATGATCTACAAGCGTCTCAGCCTGGATAAGCAAAAGAAATGAAATTCAATAAGAGCTGGACACATACAAGATCACACTGTGCTATACTGGGTTCATGAGAAACAAAACACTACCTTCCATAATTCTTTACGGCCACAAAGCAGGTAGTCCAACTCAGAAGGAGAGAATATTTGCAGAGCTGAAATCTCAAAAACCTGAAAGTTGTGGAGCCTAAAAGTTAATTCACTATCATAAGATAAGTGATGATATCAAAGAAGTATCAGGTAACTGATGAATTGATTAAGTGAAAGCTGCACCAAATTATCATTTAAATATCATCTCTAGATGCATCTCTAATTAGCTAAAATCCCAGGATGGCAACAAACCTGATTGAAGCCAGATCTAAATGCTTCCATCTGCCGCCCAATTCCAGTCCTCACAGTGGCATCAACCACCAAAGTAACATATTCTTCCAAGTTACAAAGATCCATCTGCAAGTTCCAATTGAAGTATACAAATCAAACAAAATGATGAAGAGGACAAAAGGCTGAAATGGCATCCAAGAAAAGCAGCATACATTCTCATCGCCTGCTTTCAGAACATATTCAGAATAGCCTGGGAGTGTGAAATCTAAACAAAGATCCTCAACTGGTGTCCCACGAAAATGCAAATCATTAATGTTCTCTTGTCCCTGGCCTCCAATTGATTCTAGATTTTGTTTACGGCTAACAAGAGCTTGCAACTCTTGCATAGTCTTTCCTAACTCAGCATCAAAAGAAAGAATATCATACAGATCAAGCTCCTACAATGTTAAAGCACAGAAACGTTAGGAAAGAAAAACAAAAAATAGAAAGATAAATGCAATAATTTAATCATAGAGTGTAATCACATGCAAAATAAAATAAAAAACAGAGAGAAGCCCTTACTTGGCCAAGAACAAGCTTGTAAAATGCAGTTGACAGAGGGAGATCCAAAAGCCGCCCATCTTGAAGTGCTTTCGCCATCACACGCCCTAGCAATCTGAAATATTCAATCACCTTCGGGAATTGGTTGCCATCTGCAGTTTCAACAGTTGATGACCAAGGACGTGGGAATAATCCAAGAGGTGCTTGGACAAGCTCTTTATCACCCCCGCTCAATTTTTCATCCACACCCACTTCCATTGAATGTTCACTTGATGAGGAACTTGTTCTCCACATTCTCAGTCCAACTTTTTGCAGATCGCGACTTAACAGGGTATAGAATTCCAGAGTTGGGCCCAAACCAGTGCCAACTTCACCAAAATATTCGACCTCGAGAACAGCTTTTTGGCTAGAGTACATCTCCATTACTTTTGCAGCAGAATCCAGAATGCGATTCCTAGAGACACGGACTTTCTGGCGCTGTAATCTCCCAACCCTGACTTCTCTCTCATTGGTGGATCCATTACCATCTGCACCTTGCTGCTGTTGAAGCCGATATAACGCCCTAGATAATCCAAAGGCCGTTGAATAGAAGTACTGGCGCCGAGTCTCAAATGGAAAAAGAAACGGACAGGACCTTGTCAACTGGGAACACCATGATGGAAGAGACCCACTACAAAGGGCTAGAGCATCCTGTATCTGTCGGGCCAACTTTGGAGTGAGCTTGCTGTTTACAAATTCCTCCGAGGGAATTTTGACACCAGTAGTATTGAGCTCATCTAAACTCAATATTTTCCCTTCAGAAAAATCATCAATAACTGACTGCACACGTAATCGTGGGGCCAGCTGGTTTAATCCCTCTACTACACGTAAAAGGGCCAAAATGTTGTAAGTAGAATTGCTTTTCTCCATATCACAAGGAAGTTCTCCCTGTAATATACTATCTAACAATGATGCTCGATGCAATGAGGGATCAGCACTGGCACTGGCACTTGCTGAAGAACTAGCTTTATTAGACTTGGTGGAAGTTGAGCTCCCATCCACTTTCGTAGACCGCTCTGCTTGGCTGTCAGCTCTTTGGTATGTGATAGTGTAAATATCACCCCAAAGTCTGCTTCCGTCACTAGACAGAAAGTCAGTGCCACCATACCTCTCTTCGTCATCCTCGTCAAGGACAAGTTGCCGCTGGATGGCCTGGTAGATAGTCAAGTGCCTATTAAGCTGCTTTCCGCCTGCAGAAAATACAAGTCTGGGTGGATCGCTAGTGCTAAATAGAGGGCGCCCATGACGATCTCTAGCTCCTCTCAAACCTCTACCGTTCGCAGATGCAAGTCCAGCCATGGCAGCTGCAGCAAATGACATTGCACCCCTTGAACCATAAGAACTCCCACTCCTGAACTCAACAGAATCAGATCCCTGAGCAGATGCAGCTCTGCTGCTTGAACCACCACCAGCATTTGTCTGGCTATCATTTGGCGTCTGTGTGGCAGGACCATCTTCCGAAGAATCGCCCAATTTGACATCATGAACTTTGTCCGGCATGCAAACAGGAAGAGAATCATCGCCCAACACCTAAAGCATCGGCAACAATTTCAGAAAAGCATCTTTACAACTGCGTATAAAATTAAAAGAGCTGCTCAAATTGATCTGTGCAGATGAGCTGAAAACATGCATATTGAGAATGCAAATCTGCTCTCAACCATGTTGCTCAAACTCTAGCAAAATGTTGACGCACCCGTGTCAAATCCTCCAAAAATGTATTACTTCTGGGGGATCTTACACACACGCATGGACATTTTGAAGAGTCCGAGCAGCACGACTCTCAACGACCTAAGTTAATTAAAAATGCCAAAATCTGAAATTTAAAAAACAAGGATTTTGATACAAGGTTTAAAAAAAAGCAAGGAGAATTTCAATAGCTTACATCATCATGGTCATCTTCATCATCATCAGATATATCTTCATCCTCAATAACCAAAGCATCATCAATTTCAACAGGTGACATATCCAACTCATCATCCTAAATATCACAACAAGCAGTGGGATGTAAAAGTTCATGTTGTCATGCAAACCAGCAACTACTCGGGAGATGAAAAATTGAAGCAAAAAGATTCAGAGAAACATCAAAGTTTTAAATAAGCATTTGTCTGTTTCTTTTCAACAAATGAAACCTAATGGTCAAGAGAGAGCCTTATCAAAAAAATGTTCAAAAGAGAGACATGACTAATTCAAATTTAACTCAAGATTCAAAAAGCTAAATCATGTGACCACTATGTTACACTCTTGGGTTAGAGAAACATGTGACTAGGTCAGAAAATACCATTTTCCTCTACTTATATTGGGCAAGACCAGACTATTCTGTGCTTTTGTTACTATTCGGTGCAAACATACAATTTTTTTATTCCACTTGTATCCTTTTTTTCTTTTATGCTATTTCTGAATGATATTCCTTGTATCAAGGTTATCTCCTTCATTTTGAAGGATATAATAGAAAATTACTATTCTGCTGTAATACTGATGAAGATGCGCCAAATACAAATTTTAATCATATTTTTCCTCGTTCATTTGTATTTTGTTTATACTCTTTTCATTTATTTATTATTCCATAACTTACTATTTAAACAGCGATCTTCGACAAAGAAAGAAATGTATGAAGAAATATACCTCAGAACTAGATTCCCCATTCACAGGTTTAACTTCTGCTTCTTTATCCAATGCTGCTCGTCTTCGAGCAGCATTTCTTGTCTGGGGTCCCCTGCCATCTTCTTGAGCAGGCTTCAGAACAGCCTTTCCTTTGCCCTTGGATGAACTTCCATTTTTTTCCTGTGGTGGGTCTTTCTTTGCACCGTCATTTATATTAACCGCTGACCTAGATCGTGTACGACGAGATCCAGAAGCCGGAGTAGAGGTCGATGGACATGAAGCACCAACCCCTGCAGCGGTGGTCCCAGACTCAGAGTTGCCTACTGATGCCAAGGCCTTTTGACCAGACTCAACTCTCTGAACTCGAGGCCACAGAAAGTCTTCAATAGCCGCTAGACTTGCTAAAGGATCGATCAACACAACATTTGAAGAGTAGTCACGGAGGGTCTTGTCTCCTTGAGCTCTGCAAAGGCGTAGCTTGAATGGTTGTGACAAAGCACTTAAACCTGAAGAAAGTCGTGCATTTCCAGTAGATGATCTTGAAGAATGACTCAGCACGACAGGGAACCGCTCCAAGGAAGACAGAGCATTTTGAAGCTTTTGAACCAAAACAGTCATAGGAACCATATTCCCACCTACACTTGAAGGAAGGGCAACTGCAATAAAAGACTTGTATCTTCTGAGTGCTTGTTGTCGAAGCCTAGACAAATTAGTATCTGAGATTCTTTCCTTTGAAAAATATCCGCATGTAAAATAGTTCAGCAAAGCTGCAACAACTCCACTTCCAATGAACTCAAAAGTTGATACACCATCCCCTTTGCTGAGCTCCCCCAGCATGGAGGCTACCAGTTCGGCCAAGATGTCTTCCTTACTGGCAGAAATATCCCCAAGCCGAGGAACAGAAGCTTTTGATTTTCCTTTAGGTTTAGTTATTTGTTCATCAACACCAGCGTTCAACTTCGTACAGAGATTCTTCAATCGTAAAAGATCATCTGTAACACCAACCTCAGTTGCCCCAGAATCTGAAGGGAAGTATTTATCTTTGAAAGATTTGGCACCTGCACTGACTGCAGTCCGAAGGTTAGAACTGGTCTTTGGTATTTCCAGTGAATTTGGTGGTGATCCACTCCCTGGAACTGTACTTTTAGGATCCTCAATGGAACCTGCATCTGCATTTGAATTACTGCCACGACGTCGGTTACGTCTAGAACGAGATGACCCGGGTATACAATCGTTGTCCTTCTCAGCAGACGATGGCTGGGAAGTAGCAGAACCATGGGAGGGAGACAATATCAGAGCATCTACAGCATGAACAACACCTTCTCGCACAAACATCTTGGCAAAAATTCCAGGAAGCTTTTCCATTAGAATTTCTGCTACTTGAAGAGCAGGCACCAGCACTTGGGGATCCTTCCAGGCCAATACTCCAGCCAAGAAACTACATAGGAATCATAAATGAAGCACTACTTTCACTACCAAAGAAATATGACGCATATAAAGATCGTTACTTGGATAAACATTCCATCTATCGACGCCCGAAGAAAAATTGCAAGCTTGTATTGTTTATATTCATACCTTGATATGTTAGTGACGTTATTTAGAGACCGAATCATATTTGCACCGCTGAAATACATAAGTTTTCCAATAGCTGAGAGGCACTTGTGGCGAACTGGACTATTCACACTGGATCCGTATACCTGACAAGCAAAACAACAGGGTTTTGTCTGGTAAATCTTCACCATGACAGTTGTAAGATGGTGGCAGCAATTTACAATGGATTATAATACTAACCTGGATCAGAACAGGAAGAAGATCCATTCCAAATTGTTGCAGAAGTTCAGGTTGATCATTCAACAATTTTTCTCGAGCTGAAACCTCCTGGGAAGATGGATTCATATCCTCCTGTTTGGTAGAACCACTAGCAGAAGATTTCTTTATAGCAGAACCTTTAATGAGCAGATTAGTGCCGGTTGGAAGAGAGATGGTTCCTTGAGGCAGCGGAGGAAGGAGCTCATTTGCCAGGTTCACGATCTCAAAAATCTAACAGTGCATAAATTCATTTAATGTCATTATAAGAGATACAAGCAGCTTTCAGAAGAAACAGTTTCTACACAGCACAGAGAGGGCATCATTTCATGGCATTTGCTCAAGCACTAGCTTCCATGAAACCAGATGATTTTTGCAACAAGAGTAAATTTAATAACTGGTAGATTGCCATCAAAATTCACAAGTGAATCGAGTCAACAAGCACAATAACACATTAAAAAATTTAATGCCCCACAAAGGTAAATCCTACCTTTCCCAGACCCCACTTGTGTGACTACTAGGTATGTTGTTGTAAGGTTCTTCATAACATACTCCAGGCATGGAAGCTCTTGAATTATTTTTAGATGGTTCTGTCTGCCCATGGCGAGCTTAATCACATGGTCATATTTACACTATTAATGTTCAATTGACATCAGTGACTAACAATTTGAGTCTTCAAATACTAACAAAAAAATTAACAAGAAAACCATGGGGTGTTCCAAAACTTATATTAGAAGGTTGTTTTACCAATTACTTATAATACTTGATTGACATTCTAGAATACTAGATTTGAATATTCAATATCCACCGAGTTTTGAAGCTAAAAACAATGGATTTCTCGATAATGGCAGTGATCTCCAGTTATCCACTAGGACACCAAGTAGGGATTCGGACAGTTATAGTTTGAAGTTGCAAAAAAAGTATTTCAAGTTGAAGTTGAAAACAAGTATTTGGACCACCAACACATGTAATGATACTACCTTGTTTTCAGAAGGTGATGAGTCAAATGGTTAGTTTAGACATAATAGTTAAACATGATGAATGCGATATTTTTTGGACGTGTTATAGGTGACTTTTGATTTAATTTTATTTAATTTGGATGGTTAATGTACCAACTTTAGACAAATTTAGTATGTGTATGTTCAAATGTGTATAACCCGGGTAATCCATGTTCAAGCGGGAAGGAAAAGTACCAAGAAGGTCAATAATTGAGGTTGGATCTGCACAGGGCTTTGCGCAGCCGCCCAAAAAGGCAGTCAAGATACTACCTAACACAGCACAGATATGTGATGCAGCCACAACACAAAGCAGAAGGAACACGATATCTGCGCTATAGTACATAATATTATGCATATGGACGACAAAATTTGTTCTGTAATGATATTTTGTCTTCTTTACATTCCCCCAACTCTATAATAAATAGGGTATGAATTATGATTGCCTCATAAGCTAGATATCTTTAGTTTTGGAGCCGTACGTTGAAGTTTTGAGCCAAAAACTTGGCTAGACTCTACTCCAGACTCCTGATTGGATTGTTATTACAGCTCTTCTTTTCTATGATTTATGATAAGAATCCCTTCATGAAGTCATTTTTCTTTAGTATCAGAATTGATGATTGATGTACTAGTTTAAACTTTAGTTTTTTGAATTAATACCTACCGTACATGTTTGACAGTAAATCCTTCAGGATGAAATCTAAATTTACTCCAGAGAGGATTAAGAGGAACTCTTCTCTTTGAATTGTTTTCGGTGGTGGTTCTCCGATAACTTGTTTATTCGAGAGAAGCATTGACCTGAGTGCGCTATTGGAGTAGGAGGAGAGAAGCACATTGTTATCTAAAATCAATCGTTTATAAACATACATATCTATTGAACGCCATAGACGACTATATTTATGAGAAGTAATGCATAGTTATGTCTAAGAATAGGCAATTAGGCATATCAAGGAGAAAAATCTAAACTAACAGTCATAAGTCAAGCTGTCAAGTTCTCCACTTTCTTACTTTGGTAATTCTCTTTAATCTTAGTTCAAGATTTTAGATCACTATAGGTTTTTGTTTTGAGGACATTAAAACAATTTATCGGATTTTAATTGATTTCAACTACCAAGAATAAATTACAACAACATACCCAGTGTAATCCCACAAGTGGGGTCTGGGGAGGGTAGGATGTACCCTTACCTCTACCTTTGCAATGTTGGTTCCAATAGACTGGGAAAAAACCTAACTCAAGAAAAAAATTCTCCAAAAAATAACTTAATTGATAATTATTCCATTCCATGTGGGGACCATGGAGTACTATATTTGATCATAACAGGTTTTATCTACCAGGCACTCTTCTCATTTTGTTCCTTTTTTGACATCCAAGTGACTTATGAACATGTAGTGTTTGAACTTCAACAAAGAATGAATGTAAAATTGAAATATGGCACATATCTGACTAGCAAATTGACACATGTTAAGAAGTCAACTATCTTTCATCTATACTATAATATGCACTACTAGTTTCAATTGTTTGCAAGAAACAATAACAATTGTAGCATGAATTTAAACTAAAACTAGTGATGCACACCTGTTCCGGAGGTTTGCTCAAGGCAGGTGAAATAGACACAGTGGCCACGAGATCAGAACCTGATAGAATATCCTTGAGTATTCCACTTATTCCAAGCAGCAGTAAGGTTTTAGCTCCAAGCGGAGAGCCACTAGCACATGTCGAAAGTAGCCTGATTAAACCCTGCAACACTTGTCAAGTCAGAATACAGCCATCAAGGTCGTAAATAACAAACATATGGAGGATTTAAACATACTGTGTAGGTTGACGTGCTGAGTGAAGCCTGTCCACCTCCAGAGTTGCTGGTTGAGATGAGGGAGGCAGCTTGGGTAACAAGTCCGTGATTGCAAAGTTCATCTAGCTTTTCTGGGTATGACGCAAATGCCTCAGCAATACGGGTCAAGCAGATAGAAGCATGCTCCAATACCTGCAGCGACAAGCACCAAAAGATGACACTAAAGAAACAAAAGTGATGTTTAACCAAACTAGGAGGGACTCGGAAAGAGGATATATCTTCCTGCAACGGGAAGATAACATGATGATGATTCACCTTTGCATCATGATATTGGAGGAGATTCGTTAAGAGAGGAACAGCTTCCATGACGAAGTCAGACGCATCTGAAGGAAGCTTCTTGCACATATTAGCAGCAGTTGCCAATGCTACTCTCTATGGAAGGATAAACAGTTAGAAATAATCATATAGGTACTATAAGGAGCTGGAAGGTTGCTTGTTTCACTGAAACTGAATTCCATAAAATCATGATAGAGTTAATCAAAGATTCTACAAAACCATGATAGAGTTAATCATGAAAGGAATTCTTCTACCTGAACACCAGTAGAAAAGAAATCGAGATAAGAAAGCACTGCCATCAGCGCACCAGCCCTCAAACAAGCAGTTGGGTGTTCCTGAGATATCTTCTTTAGAGCTTGCAAAGACTGTTAAACGCAAAATTAGCATCACAGCTGGAAAAAAAACAATCCTTAACGTGTACATGTTCCACGCAAGCTAATTCACTCACCTGTTCAGCCAAGTCCATGTATTCAATTGTAAGCAGGCGAGCTACAAAGCATGAAACAGCTCCATAATGGACAACAGCAGCACATGAAGAAGGTAGAACGTCAACCAAATGGGTAAGAGCTCGGGCCGCAAGAAGCATAATGTCAGGATTGTTCTCGTGATTAAGCAGTCCTACAAGTACAGGTACAAACGAGTCCACAGAAAATGTGGACAGGGAGTCCTCTGTTCCAATGGATAGCATCTCACACAGCTGAGTCAAAGCTTCAACCTGTTTCCCTTCCTCCCCATCCGCCCTTAAACCAGCTAATATTTTCTTGAGCCGGCCAGTTTGGTGGGAGGATGATGCCGACCCCATGCCAGAGCTAGGGAGTAAATCATCCAATCCAGCACCCAATTTCCTAAGCAGTCCCTGAAGTGCACTACTTGCTGAATTTAAATTCTGGTGCAGAATCCCAACACCGCCCTCGCTATCATTATCATCGTCCTCACCACCGCCACCAGCACCACCAGAATCTATGTTCAATCCAAGACTACGCTCGGCATCCCTATCCCTTTCCCTATCCCTAACTCTAACCTCGTGTTCTTTCTCCTTACCTTTATCCAAATTATCCTTATCGGAACCATGACTAGGGTTCTTACCGCGGCGGTTTCGGCTAGCTGACCCAGAAGATTCATTGGTGGAGTCCATGGGTGTAGATGATGCTAGTGAGTCCTGAGGACGAGTTGTGATGCGAGAACGAGTGGAGATCGATGCAGTTGGGGCAACGGGAGTGGAATTGACGGTGGAAGTAGAAGTAGAAACGGCGGTGACACGGGCTCTCTTAGCGGCACGGGTGGTTGGACCAGAGGAAGAAGAAGAAGGCGCTGATGAGGTGGCCTCCGCCCGCTTCCGGCTCCGAGTTTCCATACAAAACCCAAAACCCCTTCAGAACCGTGAATCAGCTCGCCGATGTATCGGCGATCAGACACTTTCCGATTCGGAAATCATAATCATATATCAGAAACCCTAATTCACAAAAATTAAAGAATTTTAACCAAAAAAGGCGATCTTTATTGATTCAGCTAAATCCCCAATCACAATCGATTAAAAGTCCTAAATCAGTATACGATAGCAATCAACTTCCAATGAAGTGCTTTGAGTAATCAACACGATTGCAGAGCGATATACGGACTTTGAGAGAAGAGGAATATAACTGAGGAAAGGCAAAAGATGTAGAAAGCTAAATAGAAAACCCTAATTCTATAAATAATTTTGGGTCTGCTGAATTATTTATTTTTTCCGTCCCTGAAAAGATCGAATAAGATGCTTTTAAAAATAAAAAAAGGCTTCGGTGTCCTTTATACTTCCAAAGCTTTTTCCTTTACTTTTCCTTTGCCTCTTTTTTGTTTTTTACGTGTAGACTTGTAGTGTCCTTTACGAGTGTGCGCATCGGTTGATTAGGTAATATCATCGAATTGATTTATTGATTTTAATTTTTAAATATATTAAATTAATAATAATTAAAATATTTGTTATTAATTTTTTTTTATTTTTTTTTTAAGTTTTAATATAATCGTTAAGAAAATATTTATATAACTATACACACATAATGTCCATAAAATAAAAATAATAACGACAATAGAAGTGTAGTACAAATTTTTACATTGATTTTTTGTTTAATATATGTATCGATATAATATTTCATTAATTCGTTCGAGTAAGTAGGGATGTTTAATTTAGGGAAAAGAGGGTCAGATTTATCCTTCAACTTTATCATTTAGAGTTAATATACCCCTCTTTCTAAAAGTGGCTCATAATACCCCTATTGTTACACAAATGACTCACATATACCCTTTTCCTCTTACGGAAGTAAAAAATAATAATTTCTAATAATCTTTTTATTAAAAAAAAAAATCATATAGGGGTATATTTTGATGGTCAAATTTATTTTTTCACTTATTTTCTTATAAAATTTATTATAGATGTCCTAAATATATTTTACAGATATAGAAACTAAATTACAATATAGCCGCAAAAAAAATAGTTTTCAATTTTTTTCATTCACACTTCTTTCCTTTTATTTCTCTTATTTTACACTAAAGAATGAAAAAAAAAATTGAAATAAGAATGAGAAACTCAAATAATAATAATCAATGAAGTCAGGAAATAATTTATGTGTGAAAAAAATCAAATACATGATTTTTTAAAATATTTAAAATTAATTTTATCACTTTTGTAATGGTAGGGGTATATGTGAGCCAATTTTGTAACAGAAAAGGATATATGTGAGGCAATTTTGTAACGGTAAGGGCATAAGTGAGCCACTTTTACAATGAGGAGTATATTAGCTCTAAATGACAAAGTTAGAGATGAGGGTATATCAAGCCCTTTGCCCTTTAATTTATGTGTTATGCAAGATTGAGATGTATATGAGAAGCGTTTATAGTAAGAACTAAAAAGAAGTACATATATAATCATCAAAAAAGTCGATTAATCGCTAACAATAATTTAAAGGGATATATATTATATGTAGTTCATAAAATTTAAACGACATGAGTTGGTTAGATAAGACGGTGATAAATAATCACCTTTTACTATACTTCATCGTTTCTATTATATAAAATATATAATTCACTGTGGATATTGTTTTCTTTAAATATAACATTAAATATATTGTCTATGGTTATATACAGACATGCAAAATTATTGAGTTTATTTTGATGATTTATCTTGAACAAGTATTTTCTCTATATATGAATTATAATTTGGAACAATTCCATCCAATTTTAGGTTGGATTATTTGAGAGAACACGAGGATAAGAGAAATTTATCATGGCTGTAAAAAAATTAAAATATTTATTTTGAATGAATTCTCTTATGACACTAGAACACGAGGATAACAATATCAAAGCATGAATTTTTCATCTTCTTCTTCTTATACATGTATGTGCAAAATTATTTTATTATTTGAATAAGAATAATAAGTTGATTGACAAACTAATCTTCGAAATTTGTTAATCAAAGAGATTTATTTAATATCTATAATTTTCTTATTCATCATATTGACACGTAAATGAGATTGAAACTTCTGCATCAAATTTAGCGAAAATAAGTGTGAAACAAAATCATATATCTAATTGGTCATTTCATAAATCAAATCACTTCACAAAAAGAAGATCAAGTTCAATAATTATGTATATAATTAAATTAAATATTATATTAGTGCAAACAAGGAATAATCTAACAGACGCATATACTTAATCTCATTTTTTTCCATCACTTATTTTGAGTTATGTGTTTTCATAAGTTGTGAAGGTTTTTACGATGATTACATTTCGTATAATTTTATTTGACATATTATCTCTAATAAAATAAGTTATATATTATGTTTAATAATATTAATCGAATGAATAGTAATTATGAAGTATAAGTTGTTTTCCTAATAAGAGCATGTTTGGTATTACTGCTAAAAACTGTTTATTTCTAGAAGTATTTTTTTAAAATAGTTTTTCTGAAAAGTGTTTTTCAAAAAAAAAAAAAAAAAATATTGTGTTTGGCAAATTCATTTGAAATGTGTTTTTGATAAGCTATTTGTGTTTGACTATCTTTTAAAAAAAAATGCTTTTGAGAGTCAAATTACGAAAAAGTACAAGTATTAATGTGCTTTTAAGATTATTTTGTAGAGAGAAACTATTTTAAATATCTAATACATAACTTTAATTAAATTTTTATTTTAGTTAAATTAAAATGTACATATTCAGATTATTAATCAATATTATACATAGATATATAAATAAATAAAATATTAATATAATGTTAACATGATTAGTTAAACATAATTAAAAATATCAAGCAAAATAAATTTTAAAACTATTCCATAAATAAAATCACTACATACGGAAAACTTACCAAAAAATAAATAAAGTTCTTCATACATCACAAATTTTTTCAATGATTTCATCCCTAATTTTATCACGCAATATTTCCACAGTAGTAGACGATCTGTCTTGTATTTCTGAAGGTATCTTCTTCTTCGATTTCTGTAATAATGTCTTCATTTGAAAAATAGTTGAAGTCTTTATCAGTGGTAGAATGTCGTCGTATGAAATTATGTATAGTCATAGTACTTGTAACAAGATGAACCTTAGTGTCGAATTTATAAAATAATATATAAAATATAAATAATAATATATAAACATAAATAAAATAAAAAGTTTATCATATAAAAATAAAAAATATTTTTTTTGAATGAAACTTAACAAAACTTATGAAATATGTTAATTACTTAATAAGAGATATATTGATAAATATGTAAGGGATATTTTAGTCTTCAAAAAAATAATTTTCTGTTTTTTTTTTTTTTAAGAAGCAAATTTTTTTAGCTTCCTCCCAACCGCAGAAAAACTGCTTCTACTTCTATTTAAAGCACTTTTGAGGGTTTGCCAAACACTTAATTTTTCAAAAAAAAATATTTTTTTCTATATAAAAAAAAACACTTTTGGCCTCCCAACAATAATGTCAAATAGGCTCTAAGTAAATATTATGTTAACTCATATAAAAAATTATCTGGAACATAAATACTATGTGATTTTTTGTTGAATTATGTGAACATTAAATTTAATCCCACATTGTAAATACTAATATTTAGTTATTCAAAACTATTCTTTAATTAGAAAATTTGGGCATGCTTCGCATTATAAAAAATATCAATAAATTTATTTTTAAAAATCAGCTATAGAAATAAGAAAATGATAAAATCACAATACAAATATTTTTGTAGAATTATAGCTTAAATGAATTACATATTTATTATCAAATATTTTTAAAAATTAAAAGGCAATTTTTAAGAAAAAAATTCATATGTTATGATATTAATACATGATTATTTAATATAATTTGAATAAATATATTTAAAGACTTTATTTTTTTCTTCCCCAAGTAAAAGAAAAAAGAAACAATTGTGATGAAATTAAAAAGAGGAAAAAGAGATAAGTATTAATATCTAAGAGCCTTTTTCACGTAGTCAAATTTAAGCATAAATTTGATACTACAACAATAATATAATAACATTACTATTTCAATTGGAATAAAAATTACAACCTTGAGTAGGAGTCTTATGAAACAAAAAATGTGAATTTATTTAGATAAAATTAAAGAAATACCGTAAGATATTTTAAATTTTGATCATATTAAATAATTGAGAGTTATGAATATGAAATTTTTAAAATAAATAAAAGAAGAAAAAAATAAAATAATGAAAACAAAAAAAATTCATGAGCTATTCAACGTTCATTGGGTGTTTAAATTTTATTAAGAAAACAAGCGAATAAACCATTTTTTTTGTATTACTGCATGTGTTTAAAAAAACTGAAGTAGGAAAAAAATGCAAAACAAAAAAAAAAAAAACAGAAGACAAATATCATGAAAGATTGGAGTAGTAAATATTGAGACTTTTTTTTATTAATAAAGAATAATAATGAGTGGAAGTAAATTTTGAGACATCTAAGTTTAACAATGAATAGAGTAGTAGTAATTGATATAATCTTTTTTGTATGATAATAAGTAAGTAGAAAAATATAAAAAATTGAGAAAAATGATAATTAAGATCCTTGATCAAAGAGAGGTACATATCATTTTTTAAAAATCTAGCTTTATATTATTATATATAGATATGATAAACCAAAAATAAGGGAATCTATGGTGTTATTTACGTATTGCTTATTCCATTCTTTATATATGACCAAAAAACACGTAACAAATATTATATTAACCATTTATATTTTATATTATTTTAAAAAATAAGAAATATGATAAAGAGTATAACTTATGTTAGATATAAATAAATATAAATATTACGTAGAGGTTATTTTTTTTAAATACCGAAACAATGTATAGGGTTATACAAACTTCAATAATCTAAGCGATAAAAAAATAAAAATAATAACGTCGGCAACCCAAACGGTTAATTAAAAATTAAAAAGAAAAAAAAAAAAACGCGTACCCCTAATATGTATCGCCGTTTCAAGAAGTTTAACGTGTCAGTTAATTTGGACACTATTCCTTTAACCCAGAGCGTCCTTTGCGCTAAAGCTTGTCCGAAATATCTTATGTATATAAATAGTTGAAAAGACTTGAAAGGACACGGTTTCCATGGCATTGAATGTGCCAAAAGAACTAGAACATGCGAGGACACATTCGTCCTTTACCTCTAAGTCGAATGGCTTCTTCTAATCATAATAATGGCGTTGGCATATATGGTTAAGATTAAGAGAAAAGGAATATCAGATTCACAAATATGCTTTTCTTGAGTTGAAGAGTTCAAGGAGAGTAGAGGTTTTTTGAGATGGGTTTTGTGAGTACGATTTTGGGTTTTTGTGGATTTGGAGTTGGGGTTTCATGTGGATTGACGATCGGTTACTATCTGTTCATCTATTTCCAGCCCTGTGATGTTAAGGTTTTGCATTCTTCTGTTCTATTTTTCTGTTTTTGTTTCAATTGCTACCTTCACTATGGGTCTATGCTCTATTTCATGTCTTATATGTGTTTTCCGTTACTATTTGCGTTGGGCCGATCGGAAAATGAGGAAAGAGTTACTTGATTTTGTTGGCTAACAGTTGAAAGAAAAAAAATAAGTTAATTTTGTATTCGGATTCCAGTTAATTGGAAATGGAATGTGGATAGTAAAAACTGCATACAATTTTCCGATGTTGTAGGGACTTGGGCTAGTATAGTTGTCTAAGTCAAACCATAGTTGACCTAATTTACTAGAGGCAACACATTTGCCCTTTTTGAACTTCTGGGTTCAATTGTTTGGTTTAGCATAAGTGCACGATGCGTTATTGCTACTAAATCGGATGTTTTGTTGTAGCCTGGTGTGTGAATAAATTGAAGTGTTGAAAATGTTCACTAATTAATATACTAGGAAGGGAGTATGCAGGGGTCTGTATTGTTTTCTAGGACTTTAATAGTAGAAAAAAGATGTTTAGAAGTTCAAAGTGGGCAATGTTCTAATAACCCTAATTTGGTGTACTGAAAATTTTCATTTCACAAAGACACATATTTTAGGTTTATAAATCTACAGTTGTAAAATGGACAATCTTAATTTTTTTTAATTGGAAATTTAGAAGACAATACATAAACTGTACTTGAACGTTTTTATAGAGGTCAGGCGTTGTCTTTGTAGGAAATAGAGTAGTACAATTTGGAATTAATAGATCACATGGATATGGACGCAGATGTTATAAGCATTTGTTATACAATCATTAACTAGGAATAGCAGTGTCTAACTAGAACCATTTGAAAAATTTGCGAGACATCTACAATGGATCTGGTAACACCTGTTTAGTCTAACTATATATCAAGCGAGAAAATCGTGAACTGACTAAGTATATTTTTACTCTAAAGATTCCGATTTCTTTTCAGAATAATACCTGCATGCTTTACCGGACATCACTAGTTGTGTTTTGTTGGATTGGTCACTGTTTTACTTATGTCTTGTTTATTTGTTAAGTAAAGGGAACTTACTTGCACAATTTGTTTCAATTAGATTCAGTCAAATATCAGGTGAACTTTCGTCCAACAAGTGCTTGCAAAACTATAACAGCCTAACAATAGGTTTTTCCAAAGTCGTGAAGAAAATAAGTGAAACCTAAAAGTTAGCAAGTCAAATAAACCGGACTTATTTATGTTTTTCTCGAGACCTTTTTATTAGATGGGTTGGCCAATACTCACTTGGCTGGTTGATTCATCCACTTGATTATGATATTTTTTGATTTAGTTTCTTAACGAGATGTCACACAATTCAACATGCTATTAGAGCAAGCAAAGGTCTTCGGTTCAAATCTAACCACAACCCTTCATAAAAGAAAGATCCCACGTGTTTGACCCATGAAAGAATCAGCCTTCACATTAGGAGGCTTGCTGAAGACATATTTAAGTAAATGAACAATTGTACTCTTCAATAGTTCAAACTTTTAGATGTGACAATCACACAATTCAATATTATATTAGAGTAGACAAAGATCTAGGGGTCATGTTTCACAATTACGTATTTGGATTTTCACCCATGTAAAAGAGAGTCTGAACGTGAGGGGATGCCTTGAACACATTATTATTAGTTAAGTAAATAGAAGTGTGCCACCTCCATATCTTTAAATTTTTAGATAGAGACATTCACACAATTCAATAAGGAGAACACAAAACTTGACATGGGCCTGTAAAATGTGACAATGGTTGGTTTATTACCAAATCACACATCTTTCGATCATGTGAAAGGTTATACGCTTTCAGAAAAAGGTTTAATTTCCATTTTTCAAATTTTGTTTCTTTTTTGACAAATAGGAAGTACATATTTCCAAAATATTTTGTAATTTCAGCATTATGTTTGTAGATAATTTGACTTCTACTTGATAATACTTTTCGATGTTTGTAAATGAAACATGAGTTTCACAGAATCATCAAGCATGTTAAGTTGGGAAATTGCTCTGTCAGGTCATTGGTAGAGTTAGACATGATTGGGTAATTTTATACTCCTATCCTTCTTTGTATAAATTCTTTCCATTTTTGAGTTTCTTCAATAAAGAGTTTTATCTCTTTCAAGAGGGGACCCCCCCCCCCCCCACACACACACACTCACAAATACTCAAAGATTAAAACGAAAGATGAAAAAGTAGCCAAGAGAGTATCTAAGTGAGGAAGTAAACATATAGTATAACCATAGAAAGAAATAGATGAAACATTTTGCGAAGAAAACATTAACTCTTATTTTCATTTTGTTGAAAGTATATCTCATTAAGCTATACTTAATAAAAGTAAGACATTTATCAAAAGAATCTTAGGGGTGGTGCTTTTATACAATCCTATGAACGTCCTAAATATCCAACTAGCAAGCTAAAAAGGGCAAAAAGAATTTTCTTAGGCGAGTATCACCTTTCTTGGTAAGTACTTTCTTGTGGAATCATGTCTTTACTTTATGCTTTTTGGACTTTCCAATCATGGAGAATGCTACCACATCAAGATGAATGATCCTAACCCGTGGACGGTGTTAAAGAATGACAAAAGTCTCACATTGGTGGTTAATGAGATGGGTGGACTCCTTATAAGGCTTGGGCAATCCTCCTCCCTTTGAGCTAGCTTTTGGGGTGTGATTTAGGCCTATGTCCTAATTTAACATGGTATCACACCCAATGTTGGGGCCCCCGAAAGTCAAATTGCCCACGCACCAGATGCTAAGCACTGGGCGTGCGGTGGGGTGTTAAAGAATGACAAAAGTCTCACATTGGTGGTTAATGAGATGGGTGGACTCCTTATAAGGCTTGGGCAATCCTCCTCCCTTTGAGCTAGCTTTTGGGGTGTGAGTTAGGCCTATGTCCTAATTTAACATGGTATCACACCCAATGTTGGGGCCCCCGAAAGTCAAATTGCCCACGCACCAGATGCTAAGCACTGGGCGTGCGGTGGGGTGTTAAAGAATGACAAAAGTCTCACATTGGTGGTTAATGAGATGGGTGGACTCCTTATAAGGCTTGGGCAATCCTCCTCCCTTTGAGCTAGCTTTTGGGGTGTGA
>JAJONR010002819.1:0-17283 GCA_029582245.1 Solanum etuberosum
ACAATTACAGGAATGTGGACACCTGATGGGCGGGAAATCATTTCAAAAGACAAGTAAATGACTGGGAAATCACAAGAGTTGCAGATTTCCTTAACACTATTGGCCAATTTAAAGGAACACAAGAAGGGGAAGATGAGCTTTGGTGGCGTGGTAGTGGCAGAGGAACCTTCAGGGTAGGCAAAGCATACAGATGGTTGAATAGTCACAATCAACAAAATGTCAACTAGCCCTGGAAAACTATATGGAAAGTGAATATACCCTACAAGGTATCATGTTTTATTTGGATCCTATCTAAGGAAGTTGTCCTTACACAAGACAATCTGATGAAAAAGGGAATAATTTTATGTCCGAGATGCATTTTTTGCGGAGAACAAGAAGAAACTGTTCGACATTTGTTCCTTCACTGCAAGACCACATGTCAGCTTTGGAGGCTATTCATAAACCTTAAAGGTTTCTCCTGGACTATGCCAGGAAAGGTTACACATGCCCTTCAAAGTTGGGAAGAAGCTGGGGTTCTGGCAAGAAGTAGAAGTAAGTGGAGAATCATACCAGCCAGCATATGGTGGACAATCTGGAAGGAGAGAAATGCTAGGTGTTTTGAGAACATAGAAAATAGTATAGAACAGATCAAATTGAATTGTATCTTGATTCTATGTTTTTGGTGTAATCAGATTCGGTCTAATGATCCTGTATCTATTATTGATGTGTTAGATTCATTATAGACATGGGATCATAGGATCTGGATTTACTTGTAAATATGGCCCTAGTACAGCCCATGTACTGATCTGTTTCTATCAATAGACACAAAGTAATCCGTTTCAAAAAAAAAAAGGAAAAGCTTTTGGCACCCTATGAATTTATCCACTTGTCTAGAAACTAATGCGCCTAGAAAAGATGATGAAAAACTATATCGTGGAATGATTGCATCATTGCTCTATCTTACTGCCAACAGACCTGATATCATGTTCAGTGTGTGCAAGTGCGCCAGATTTCAATCCGCTCCAAAGGAATCCCATTTGACAGCAGTCAAAAGAATCATATGATATCTAATCAGAACTCAGGATCACGGACTTTGATATCCTCATACTAACAATTTTGATGAAAGTTTTGGTACCAAAGTTGTACAATTTTATTCATCCATAGAGATGCAAATTTATAGTATAGAAAACTAAACTAATTAGCAATCAGATCCCTTGATTCTAGCAGATTTGAGAATCAAGGGATGATTTTATTTGATCTAATATCCTAACCTATTCAATAGCATATCAGATCTGATTTTATAAGATCAATTTAAATCCTACAAAATCATATCCGATGAGACTTAGATATTTACAAATCAACACTCCCCCTCAAGTTGAAATGTAAATATCTGTCATGCCTAACTTGCTTACAAGAATTTCAATTTTTGGTTTAAACAAGCCTTTTGTGAAAATATCCGCAATTTGCTAATTTGTTGGGACGAAAGGCATGCACATATTTCCTTCTTCAATCTTCTCTTTTATGAAGTGCCTCTCCACTACAACATGCTTTGTTCTGCCTTGTTGAACTGGATTGTGAGCAATGCTTATGGCGGCTTTGTTGTCACAATACAACTTCAATGGTAACACAAACAGTTTTCCTAGTTCTTCCATCATCTTCTTAAGCCAAATCAGTTCACAGATCCCATGGGCCATAGATTGGTATTCAGCTTCAGCACTGCTACGGGCTACGACATTCTGCTTTTTACTCCTCCAAGTTACGAGATTTCCCCAAATAGAAGTATAATATCCTCATGTAGACCTCCTATCAATAGTAGAACCTTCCCAATCTGCATCTGTAAAGCTTTCAATGCCCCTATCTTGATCTTTTTTGAAAAACAATCCTTTCTCGGGTGAACTTTTCAGATATCTTAGAATCCTGTAGACAGCTTCTTGGTGCTCTTCCTTTATAGATTGCATAAATTGACTCACTAAGCTTACAACAAAAGCTATATTAGGTCGAGTGTGTGATAAGTAGATCAACTTCCCCACTAGTCTCTCATATTGACTTTGGTCAACTGTATTTCCTTCTTTGTTTCCGAATTTGATATTCGGATCAATAGGTGTTTCAGCTGGATGACAACCGCTCATCCCTGTCTCTTTTAGAATATATAGTACATACTTCTTTTGTGACACCATAATGCCTTCTTTTGATCTTGCTACTTCCATGCCAAGAAAAATTTCAACTGACCCAAATCTTCGATATCGAACTCCGAGGCCAACTGTTTTTTAAAATTCTTCATTTCGGGCAAGTCATCTCCTGTAACTATGATATCATCGACATACACTATCAGGATAGTTGTTGCCTCAAGAGTGTCGAATGAACATGGTACGATCTGCTTACCCTTGAGTGTACCCTTGTTTTTTTACCAACTGAGTAAACCTCTCAAACCAAGCTCTTAGAGATTGTTTGAGACCATAGAGAGATTTCTTTAGCTTGCACACTCTAATTCCATACCTTTCTTCAAAACCTAGATGAGGATCCATGTAGACTTCTTCTTTAAGTTTCCCATTCAAGAATGCATTCTTGACTTCTAGTTGTTGAAGGGGGATCAAGATTGGCAGCAATGGTCAAAAGAACCTTGATTGAATTCAACTTGGCAATTGGAGCGAATGTCTCAAGATAGTCAATCACATAGGTCTAAGTGAACCCTTTTGCTACCAAACATGCCTTATACCTCTCCAGGGACCTATTTGATTTAAATTTGATGGTAAAACACCCACTTGCAACCCACTGTTTGCTTTCCACGTGGCAGTTCCACCATTTCCCGGGTTTCATTTCTCTCGAGAGCATTCATCTCCTCAAGAATTGCCTCTTTCCACTTGAAAACATTCAAAGCATCCTGCACATTTCTCGATATCTCCATTCCAAATAATTGAGAAAGAAAAGCTATATAGGTAGGGGACAAGTTTCTATATGACACAAAATTTGACATGGGATGGTTAATGACTTTTCTTACCCCTTTACATTTGGCAATTGGAAGATCAAGGGGAAAATTTGAATTAGGTTCTGTAGAATTACCTTGTGTATTAGTGAGATCTTGCGGGGTGGACATTTGGTTCTGATGAGAATACTTGATCTATTTTTCTTGGTTCCGATTTTTTCTCATGTAAACCTGTAATTTCTTTGTCTGTTCCCTATTCTTGTCATTAATTGTATCATGAAAAGGCTTTATTGTCTCAGTTTCATTATTTAAGTTTGGATCTCTTACCTTATCTAGGTTGTTATTACCAAAAATACTCTTTCCCGTATCTATCATAAAACCTGGATCATTTTTTTCCATACATGTGAGATCAAGAGGATCCTATTATCCCTCGAATCTTCTCTATGTTTCTCCCCCGGAAGATGAGTTCCAAAAAACAATTGAAATTCAAAAAAGGTGGCATCCATTGTGACAATAACCTTCCTAGTATTAGGGTCATAGCACTTGTATCCCTTTTGACTAAGGGAATAGCCAACAAAAACACATTTCTTAGCACGTGGATCATGTTTACTCCTATTATGATCATGAATATAGACAAATACACTACACCCAAAGACTCTCAAGGATAGGTCAGCGATCAATCTGGAAGTAGGGAAGTATGTCTTAAACATACTGAAAGGGGTTTTAAAACCTAGAACACGGGAAGGCATCCTATTAATAAGATAGGTGGATGTTAAAAGAGCTTCTCCCCAAAGAAATTTAGGGACTTCACTTGTGAACATTAAGGCCCTGGTTACTTCCATAAGATGCCTATCTTTTCTCTCAGCTACTGCATTTTGTTGGGGTGTATTAGGACATGAACTTTGGTGCACTATTCCCTTGGGAGTGAAAAAATTGCCTAGTTGGTCATTGAAAAAACTCTCCCGTTATCACTTTGAAATATTTGAATCTTCTCATGAAATTATGTCTCAACCATAACATAAAAAGCCTCAAACATATGTTTTACTTCCCCTGTCTTTCAATAGGTACACCCAAGATAGGCTAGTGTGTTCATCTATGAACTCACAAACCATCTTTTCCATTTACAGTTGCTACCCTAGAAGGTCCCAGACATCACTATGGATCAACATAAAAGGTTTTGTTGCATGATATTTTTGGGAAGAAAAAGATGAGCATCTATGTTTAGCCATTTCACAAATTTCACATTTAAAAGAGGATGCACTTTTATTCATAAACAACAGAGGTAACAAGAGCTTCAAATAATGAAAACTAGGATGACCAACTCTATAGTGCCATAACATGACTTTATTATCAACTAGAACAGATTTCGAACAAGTTGAACTTAGATTTACTGAATTGTCACCATCTTCAAGAAAATAGAGACCTTCAAACTCTCTAGCATTGCCAATCATCCTCCCCGAGACCCTGTTAGAAATACACATGAAATAGAGTCAAAGATAGCACGACAATTAAGGTTTTGAGTCAATTTGTTGATGGACAAAAGATTATGAGACAATTTTGGAACATGAAGGACATCAATAAGAGTCAAAAAAAGGGTTAACTTGACTGTCCCTTTTACAGCAATTGCTGAGAAGGAACCATCAACAACTTTGACATTTTTTATTTCCTGCGGACGGAATGTAAGTCGAGAAAAAATGGGAATTCCATGTCATGTGATCACTAGCTGCTGAATCTATGATCCAAGAACTAATACTAGTTGAATCGATACTCACAAAACCATATGGTACATTACCTATTTGGGAAAAAGAACAAGTAGGAGTAGGAAGATCAGGTTTACTAGTTTGGAGTTGAGATTGGAGAAGTTTGTGCAGTAGCTCCAATTATTCCATGGTGAATGGTGGCATTTCTGGAGAAGATTTCAGCCCTGATTCTTCGCTAGTACACTGAAAAACCTGGCTGCCTAGATGTCTGCCCTTTTTTATTCTAGTTAAACGGTTTCCCATGGATTTTCTAGCAAGTCTAGCGAGTGCCAGTATTTTTTGCAAAAATCACACCACGGCTTCTTTTTCCTATCATTATCATTTTTCGCAGCAACTAGAGCAGAAAAATCTATATTTTTTGTTTCCAGATTGGGATCTATTTTTAGCATAACATTCCTCCTTGTTTCCTCTCGCCTAATCTAAGAAAAAGTTTCCCTCAAAGTGGGCAGTGGATTTTTTCCAAGAATTCAAGAACGAAGTTCATCGAATTCTTGGTTCAACCCTACTAGAAATAGATAAACCCTCTCATTTTATTCCTTTTTCATTGCTTTTACGCTATCCTTAGGACACTCCCATTCATCATTATAGCAAGGATCTAATTCTTGCCATAGGGAAACCATCTCAATATAAATAAATAGTAACACCTCTCTCTCCTTGCCTAGCTTTCCACAATTTAATTTTTAATTCAAAAATCTGAGAGACATTTTCTATATCAGAATAAGTCTCTCTAACAGCCTCCCAAACATCCCTAGCAGTGGGAAGAAACAAATATGGTTTACCTATGGCAGGTTTCATGGAGTTTAGTAGCTAAGAGATTTCCATAGAGTTTTTTTCATCTCCAGACGTTCATTTTCGGGTCTCCTGGTTCAAGCTTTCTCGTTTCTCCAGTTAGGTGTTCAAGTTCTCCTCGGCCATCAAATGTCAAACGGACAGATTGCGCTCATTCCAAATAATTATTTCCATTCAGCTTGTGAGAAGTAAGCTGAAAAGAAAAATGAGAAAAATCGCTGCCTTGGTTCATTGAAACTTTCTTAATAGAACTCTCGGCTTCTATCGATGTCGTTGGGTGACGTAACCCAGTAAATGTTGTTTTAGTCATAAGCAACACAAAATGAAGTTGCTCTGATACCACGAAAGTTTTGGTACCAAAGTTGTACAATTTTATTCATCCATAGAGATACAAATTTATAGTATAGAAAACTAAACTAACTAGCAATCAGATCCCTTGATTCTAGTAGATTTGAGAATCAAGGGATGATTTTATTTGATCTAATATTCTAACCTATTCAATAGCATATCAGATAAGATTTTATAAGATCAATTTAAATCCTACAAAATAATATCTGATCAGATTTAGATATTTACAAATCAACATTTGATCTAATTGGTTACTCAGATGCAGATTTTGCAGGTGATAAAGACAGATCGCAGAAGCACCACTCATCTCGTGGCACAGCAAAAAATAAAGCTCTATGGCCCTATCCACAACCGAAGCAGAATACCTAGCTCTTGGTAGTTGTGGGACTCAATAACTGTGGATGAAACATCAATTTATCGATTATGATCTATTTTTTTAATAATGTGCCTATTTTCTGTGACAAGACGAGTGCTCTATTAGTTTGTCTAAATACACAGTGCATCACTTTAGATCAAAACATAATGACATTAAGCATCGTTTTATTAGAGATCATGTTGAAAACGATGATTTTTCTCAATAATTTATTGATTCCAAAAATCAACTTGCTGATATTTTTACAAAACCTCTTTTAGAAGAGACATTTTGTTTTTTGCGTGATTGCTCAAGTGTCACAAATTCTCATTCATTTATTTCCTCTGCTTAATTAGATTATTTTGTTGCCTTTTGTGCACTTTTCCATGTTCTGACACCCGTCTTTTTCACCTTCTAAAGACTTCCCATCTCCTCTGCATATTTTGTTGATCTAGTGAAAGGGGAATTCAAAATGAGTATGATAGGAGAATTAACGTTCTTCCTAGGGCTACAAATCTAACAATCATCAGAAGGAACTTTTATCACTCAATCCAAGAACACCAAGGAACTCATTAAGAAATGTGGGATGGTAGAAGGAAAGCCTTTGGCACCCCTACGAGTGAGTCTATCCACTTGCCTAGAAACTGATGCGCTTGAAAAAGACATCGATGAAAAATTATATCGTGGAATGCTTGGACCATTGCTCTATCTTACTGCCAGTAGACCCGATATCAAGTTCAGTGTTTGCAAGTGCGTCAGATTTCAATCCACTCCAAAGGAATCCCATTTGATAGCGGTCAAAAGAATCATACGATATCTCATCGGAACTCAAGATCACGGACTTTGGTATCCTCATACTAACAATTTTGATCTAATTGGTTACTCAAATGCAGATTTTCCAAGTCACAAAACAGATCGCAAAAGCACCAGTGGTACATGCTAAATCCTCGGAGAAGCACTCATCTCGTGGCACTACAAAAAACAAAGCTTTGTGGCCCTATCCACAACCGAAGCAGAATACATAGCTCTCGCTAGTTGTGGAACTCAAAAAATGTGGATGAAATATCAATTGCTCGATTATGATCTATTTTTGGATAATGTGCCTATGATCTATGGCAATACGAGTGCTATAAGTTTTTCTAAATACACCGTGCATCACTCTAGAGCAGAACATATTGACATTTAAGTATCATTTTATCAGAGATCATGTTGAAAATGACGATTTTTCCCTAGAATTTATTGACTCTGAAAATCAACTTGCAGATATTTTTACAAGATTAGAAGAGAGATTTTGTTTATTGCGTGATTGCTTAGGTGTCACAAATTCTCATAAATTTATTTCCTTTGCTTAATCAGATTATTTTTTTGCCTTTTTTATGTGCACTTTTGCATGTTCTGACACCCGTCAATTCACCTTCATCTCCTTTGCATCCCTATATCTTTACGCCCCTTAACCTTTCTCTTCCAACTGTTCATCTTCCATACACCTATCTCTCCACTCCCAAAACCCTTCTCCTCATCTCAAACCTTCTCTGTGTGTCTCTTCCATGACTAACACCTCTCAAGTCTCCCTTCGTCCAAGCAAGAGACTGAAAAACCCCTCTGTCTCTTTCTCTCCTGTTGAGATTTCGGACTCTTCTATTGATGATCTCCCTGCTTCCTCTGCCTCTAACAAAAAATCCTCCCCTTCTGGACATGCAAGCAAGAAGCACAAAGCAGATTCCGTGGATTTCAAACCAGAAGACCTGCAATTGTTCTGGAGCTCAGTGGAGAAGGCCAAGTTCATGGCTTTCAAAGACAGAACTTCGGCTCCTGGACGAGTAATTTGCCTCAATCAACTGGAAGGCTCTCATTGCCCTGTGAGTATGTATTTCAATTTCCAGAAACTGCATCTTTTCTTCTTGCTCTGTGAAAATGAAGTGTTTGAGGAACCGGTTAAAATGTTCTATGCAAATCTTCGCGTCTCTAAGGACAATGGTGAATTAGAAACCCTTGTGTTGGGGTATCGCATTGTGCTCAGTCAAGATCTCCTTGAAAAGGTTTTTGGAACTAAGTTCTCTGGAAGAATTCCCTTTTTTAGCGGAAACTGGCCTGATGATTTCGAAGTTACTCTCGAAGAGGCCAAACGAGCCATTGCTGAGAAAGGTTCGAATCTCTCTGATTTTGGACCCTCTACTATCTGTTTTGAACATAGAATCCTTGCTCACATCGTTGCTACTACTCTGCTTCCCCGAAAAAGCTCTCTTAGCTCCCTCACTATTCAAGATGTTTTTGTTGTGTATTGTCTGATAAGGAAAATCAAGATTAATTGGGCTGAATGGTTTCTCGGTTACATGGAGGAAAGCTCTCAAGACTCCAGCGGGTCTGCTAGTCTACCTTATGGGATGGTGATCTCTCGCATCCTTAAGGTTGTTGGGGTAGATCTGTCTGAATACACTGCTAACAAGATCTCTGCTACCTATGATCTCACAACCTTCGCCAGCATGGGATATACTCTTGCAAATGGAAGGTGGACAAAGAAAGCTCTCTCCAAGCCTAAGGTGGGATTTTCAGACGAAGAAAAGGCTACTGCAACCTCTGAAATAGACATCCTAAAGGTGAGTGTAGCAGAATTAATGAAAGAAACCATGGAGATCAAACATACGTTAGCTGCAGTGGTTGATGGCCTACAGAAGGTTCAAGATTCCCTGTCCAGCATTTCTACTCTATCTGAAGGCACAAGTTCAGGTATGGGAGATCTGAAGCTTCAACTGAACCACCTGCGCAGTGAAGTCGTCAAATCCTTCAACAAAGTTCTCAATCAAGTCGACTCCAAGGCTGCTAGAGTTGAAGTTTCCCAGAATGAACATGCCACTGCTGTCCAGAGTTCCTACTTCTCTCTCTCTAAACTCACTGAAAAGACCTATCACTCCTTTGAAGGGATCATAAGCACTCTGAACTATTTTCTTGCTGACCGCTGAATTACCTCCTCTTCTTTTTTCTTGTATGTACTTATTGCCCTGTTTGTGGGCCTTTGAACTCCCTCCTTCCTAGACTTCTTTTATATGATGAAGGGGGAGATGTCTTATGTTCTGCATGGCTATGAACTGCTGCTTTGCTTAACTGATTTCAAGCTTATGAACTGCTATTTTTCTTAACTGATTATACTCCTATGTGTGATTGCCTATTTGATGTGATGTGTAACTCTATATCAGTCTAGTAAAGGTTGTATGTTTTGTGCATTATTACAGGTCTAGAACCATCCTCCAAAGCTAACTGGCCATTAAAACTAGGAAGTTCTGTGAGACTCCTTCCACAATCCTTACCCTAGTCTTGACTCCATCATACATGTCCTTGATCGCGCTAGGGTACGCCACAGGTACACCTCTAGCCTCCAAGCAACTGCAAAGAACCTCCCTTGGGGCTTTGTTGGAAAATATATTCTAGGTCGATGCAGTGTTGTCAAAGGCGCGCTTAAGCCCTAAAGCGAGGCTCAAAATGTGTTGAGCACTTTGCCTTGCTTTATGTGCGCTTTAGTGTCATCATCAAGGTTCTAAGGCATACTTTTCCTTGCCAATGAGCCTCTAAATCACTGATATTTCACTTTATCAATAAAAAAATCAATTTCCTTGTCCATATATTTGTCATTCATGTTTATAATTATTAGTCTTGGACTATATATATATATTTTCTCCCTTTGCGACTTTTTTCACTAAAGCACACGCTTTATTTGCATTGTGCGCTTAAAGCCCCAATAGACCTTGGAGCTTTTTTGCGCTTTTCGCCTTTGATAACACTGGGTCGATGAACACCATGTATAAGTCCTTCCTCTCCCTATATTGCTCCACCAGTTTCCTAACGAGATGAATGGCTTCTTTAGTTGAGTGACCCAACATGAATTCGAATTGATTTTCAAAAATTGTCACGCCCCTCCTCACCCTCGTCTCCACCCCCCTCGACCAAACCTTCATAGTGAGACAAAATATGAAAATCCTAGAGAATGATATTTCAACTATCTTGTTTTTTCTGGGTGATGAAGGAGAATGATATGTCGACATATCAATTCCAACTCAAGTTCAAGAAATTATATAAGACTGGGGAACCTATTGGCTTGCCAGTGGCCAGCAATTGGAAGGTGGCAAATGAGCAGTTAATCACATTTATCTAACTATAACATTTGCATTGTATATCATCCATCTAGCTCGATGTTCATAGTCATTCATTTCTAGCTAAACATTCTAAGATACAATAGCAAAGAAAGTATTCAAATAAGAAACAAGAATAACACAAATCTGATCTCATCTACTGCTTGCAAAGTTAAGATCATAGGCACGAACACTACTCGGTCCTTATTGAAAAAATTGAAATTTCAAATCGCATTTGAGCGAGGGTTTCAGTTGAAACATTCCATTCCAAGATCATCAATTTTGTATTTTAGATTAGTTGTTAGCAATCGAAAAATATAGGCATGCTTTAACATTCTACAAAATAACACATTTAGTAAAAAGACATTGATTTGAATTTGCAAAGCAGCCATAAATATTGTTTTCAAGTCGAGTAAAGACAACATGTTGTTGCCCCACAAGTGTTTTACTTCTCACTCCCCTTCACAAACCCCAATGTCACTATAGACTGCCTAAACTTTTTGCATTTAGACGAGTACATCAACATCAGAAGCAAATCTAGAATTTGAACTTTACTGGCTCAGATTAGAGTCTTACCACAATTTTTCAAAATCCAACCCCTCGTTTTGAGTTTTAGCACCCCGTTCCTTGATTTGAGACTTCGCATTGGTTCATATAATGTTTTGGACTTGTTGGATGTTTAGTTTGGGACTCAAGGGTACTGTATATATGAGGTCACGAGTACATATGCAAGTAGAGGGGTTGTACATACGGGATTCATGTGTTATTCCACACTTTAATTGTTATTTTCATGTCATGACGAAGTTGTGCATTATCACATGCTAGAATAATGTTATAGGCATCTCTCATATGCTAGTTTGACATTAAAAATTGCATGTATAACAGGTTACATGGTTGGACTTACTTAGCTATGTACTTTACACATGTATATCTGTCAGTATATGTGGTTAACATATATTTGTGATATTTGGCACATGAGTTGTCGCTTATTGTTCGATTTTAACTTACTCCTCGATTTTTATTATTACCTATTATTTTTTTATGCTTCAGTTATCGTAGTAGTTGTTCTTTTCTCCAATATTTTCATCCTGTGGCTTCTTCACTAATGTATACCCTTTTTATAACTGTTTTAAAATACTTCTCTTAAGTCGAGGGCCATCAGAAACCTCTCTACCTTCACAAGGTAGGGATAAGGTCTGCTTACTCACCACCCTCCCAGACCCCACTTGTGGGATTACATTGAGTATGTTGTTGTTGGCACATGAGTTGTCTGTGTTGATTGATACAAACGTGTTGAGTTGTCCATGTTCTAATAAGGGAGTCCAAGAGACTCTAGATATGGCATGTAGATATGGATGTCATAAGTCATTGTTCCCTGATCAACACGAGCAGTGTGCGCACAAGTTCGACTCGAAACCGACGAATTTTTGGTTATATGTTATGGCATTTGAAAATGATTGTTATTGAGTAACGTTTGAGTCTTTATAATGCATTTGATTTGTAGACTCTTGTTGATGCATTTCTTTTTTTTGATAAACGATGCATTTCATTTAAATGTTGAATCTATGGACTGTACATATCTATGTATGTCATGTTTTGAATATTTATCTCTTGTTATTTTGGTATTGCCATCTATATACTGCACAGGGCTTTAAAGTATTTTCGATACGAAACCTCGCCACTACTTTGTTGGTGACGGTCAATGATACTTATTGAATACGTGTTGGTGTACTCGTACTACACTTTTGCACTGTGTGAGCAAATACTTATCCGAGTACCTGCGCACTCGTTTGTGATCTTTGGAGTTGGTGTTGAGTTTCATTGGTGAGCCTCCTACTTTGATCCTACGGTGACTAGTCTTTGTAGCTTTCTTTATAATATTTTCTTTCCAGATAGACTTGTAATATTCTGATTTAGTTGTATTTTCACTCCTAGTAGCTCATATATTTTTTTTTAAATTGGTAATGTTGTATTCCTCAGCATTAAGGATATGTTGGAGACCTTCAAAAAGAAGCAAAAAGAGAGTAGGAGGAAGCGCGTTATTGTCTGTATAGTTTTCTAGAGCAAAGATCTAGCAACACATTTATTTTGTCAAAAGATTTTTGGCAATGAAAACCCCAATCTTCAAGCATGCGAACTTCTTAAATGCATGAACAACGCAGACATGACTTGTCATCGATACTCCTGGCCTTATACACACCACTCGTCACACTATGGGAGTTGTCCATGGCCGAAGTCGCTACCTTAATTGCAAGAAGGGGGATGCCGAATAAACCAACATAGACCTCATAGTGGTTTTCGTGACAGATAAGTATAGTAATAAAGGCTCCCAAGGATGTTCCTGGCAACATTAGGATTAATATAAGCATGTCACCAATCAGGACATCTAATCCTGACCTTGGTTCAGTTTCGACATGGCTGCTAATCCAGTAACTGCAATCAGTAAAGCTCTAAGGCCCTATCTATAGTAAGGGGCCCTTTCTTACTCAGTAGAGCTGAACAAGATTAGACTAGTTTTGCTGAACTCATTCTCGAATGATTCATCGATGGAATCAGGCCTAGGTGTATGAAAATTTCTTGTGATTCCCCTTCTTTCTTTGACATAGGTATTGAAGTGCGCCTCTTCACAAGGGAGATTAAAGTGCAATGAAATGCCTTAAGAGTTGAATATGCTTTGTGAAGCATCTCGTTTAGCGGTAATCTCCACATCAAAAATAAAGGCCATTAAGGATGTGCTTGTTTTTACTTTTTTTGGTTTATGTTATTCCCATTAAACTTTATATTTCAGTTTGGTTTAATGATTATTTATTGTTCATTGGTTTGCCTGAAGGGTAAGGTTTAGGTGCTATCGTGATTTAGTTGAATTGGGTCGTGACAACTTGAATTTTACTAGGTCTGAAATTGATCATATGTACTTATGTAGTGAATTTTAACACATACACTGAGTCCAAACCAAAGTTACTGGGTTCAGATGAACCCATACCTTACCCTCTACATCTGCCCCTGACAGTAACACTTCCATAACCTCCCTCCCTGCGTAATTCCAACCTATATCTTCATCCTATGTCCTCCAGGTTGACTCACTCCATGAAGTCTCTCTTCCCCATTCTGAATCTCTCCAACAGATATGGGCCTCTAATTTCCAGCATTTTGCATCTAGATGCTCAAGATTTTATCACAGTCGGAATCAGCCATAAGAAGAAGAATACAGTGAGCATAGATAACATAAGATCACTACTTTTAAGTATGGCTATACAGTATGGTAAAACTTAAATATTAAGGTTGAAATTGAAGTAACGAGGGCCAGTCTCTGGCTTGAAACTTGGAAACAGTTGAGACTTTCTCATGCATATTCTCAATTATATTGATTTTGCAGTCCCTCTTAACTTGGAGATTGACAACTCTTTTGTTTTTTTGGCAGAAAAGGGAGAAACTAAAAGGTTTGGGAAATCAAATTATCAGCTAGTAGTCAGTAACTCAGTTTTACCACATACCAAACATAAATGCGATAAATGATGCTGAACTGACCAAATACCCAACAGCAAATGCACATATACTGTGTTGGTTTGCATGGTAAAGGAATTAAGTAAGAAATAAAAGGCATACCCTTTTAGGACTTCAGAAGTTGCTCCTTCAAAACTAGAGATTAAGGTGGGCAGGCCAAAAGAAGTTAAATAATCTGCACTGGCCAGAAACTGCTGCTGGTCGTTTCTGTCAATTAGATCAATTTCATCCTAAAAACAAAACAGAGTGTACTTCTCCAATAAATAAAAGAACTGTAGGCTAAATATGTACCATCAATCGAATCAGCTTTATTATAGGAAAAGGAAAAAGAAAAGAAATTGCAAGAAGCACTGAAACCCTGGGCATAAAATAATTAACACAGTAATCTTGATTTTCTTTTTTTCCTTCGGTAACAACCAACTGAAATTCCATTTTCATTTTAAGCTTCTCACAAAACCCGCTTCCTCTGTTTCTGTTTGAATATGGACCACAAGGTTCAAATGTTCTCTGTTTGTTCGTGCATACGCACACACACACCTACATATTGTTTTGAAACATAGGGAGTACAAGAAATAGTCAATTTTAGATGTTGGAAAAACTAGTCAATTTAAGATGTTGAATATTTTCCAGTTAGACTTTCCTCATTTAATATCATGAAGCACCACATATATGTAGCTATGAATAAACTTTCTTTTTCTTTAACAAATAAAAATTTTAATAGAATAAGGAACCCAGAAAAGATCGCCAATTCGGGTACAGCACCCATATACTCAGCGTTAGATCCAATTCTACCAAGAAATGTCCCATTATCCAGCATCAACTACACATTAGTCTCCTTATTTCTAGATAGGTTCCTTCTTGTGTGTAGGTTCTACATGATTTTCCAGCTTTATTCGCTTTGTTGTTAAAATTAACTGCACATAAGAGTCTCCTTAGTTCTGTGTTTGTATTCAGGTACCTGAGGAATAGTCAAGGTGCGAGAAAGCTAGCCTAAACACCACTGTTATAAGCAAAGAGAAGTTCTATGCTTATATTTTCAATTTCCTCCTTCAGTTTGTCATTGTTTCCACTTATTTCTTGCCCACTCTACCTCAACTAAGTTAATGCAAATCTTACAATTGTTCTCATTCTTTTTGTCTAAACTGAATTAATTAAACTGCAAGAACCTGATAAAGCAAAATGAAAAGAAAGATAAAGATTAGCAAAAAGATAGAATTGAACAACCGGACAGGCATCTTTTGTGCATACAGCTCTACAAGAAAATTGACCCCCCTCCAATAGAAAAAAGAAAGAATCTATATTGTTTCGTTGGGGGTTTCCGGGAAAAGACCATCGCATATTCCTCCAGTTCCTTATAAAGATATTCAATCCATTAGAATAGAAGTTAATGAGGGTATTTATGTCAAGCAGATGTGTAGCTTCAAGTCAAGGACTTGCATGATAACATTTCAATGTGAGAAGGAATATGAAAGTGAAAGACAAATTAAGATCCCTTATGTGACAACGGGGAAATTTTGGAGACAAAATTGAGTGCCAGGGTGTCCAAGAAGAACCTGAAGACGATGGCTAACATTTGAAATATGCATAAGTATCTTCTAGAGAGCGATGATCGAAGCATCATGTCTGGTCAGTTCATTTAACTATAATACACAAAAAGACTACAAAAGGCGGGTTGGTTCATTCAATCCCCCAGAAAACTCTCAAACTTGTGGGCTGATATCTGTTCATATCGTTTCTAGAGAGCCCATGGACTAACCTTAGTCCAAACATTATTGGAATTGTCTCAGCAATCCTAGATCCATGATTCCATGATTTGGAAGTGCGAAAGAGAGGAATCAGAACCTCATAAACAGAACCTGATTCGATAACTCTATACTTAGTTACCTACTTCAAAAAAAAATAACTCTATACTTTGCAGCCAAGCAAGGAAATCCCACTTAGTTGGGGAACTCAAAGATACTTAGGTAAATAGCAAGGTGCTCTTATCAACTATCATCAGAGTTTCATGGAGAATGACCTAAATATTGACCTTTCGGTAGGCTGTACAATTTATGGGCCTGAATATGCAACTGTACAAAGCTTCCACTACATCACAAACTTGCAAAACCTAAAGATACCAAAATTACACTCTGCCAAGAGCAGATTATTACCAGAATTTTAATTTAGTATGTATAGTTACATAGAAAGAGGACCTACACCTGAAATATGCATTGTAAAAGCTTGCTAGTTTTATGGATAAGGAAATAGTACATATTGCCATCAATGAGTTCGAAGTATAATAACTGATAAGAAAATAAAACCCAGCTTTCATTCACATTGTACTTCTCTTTCAATTTATATTATTAAATGTTAATAATTCTAAGCAACAGACAATCCACAAATGTAGTCACTTGGTGAACAGATTTTTTTAAAAAAAAAAATTATAAGCAAAGTAAAGATGAGAGACAGAGGGAAGTTTCTACAATAATGAACAAACGAACTTGGCTCTAGGCACAAGATGGATACTGAGAAGAACAAACAGGGTAGTTAGGAGACAAAAACAAAAGTTGGAGGTTAGGAATTTGAAACTAAAGAAAGTTTATGTAAGAAAATTAACACTTGGAAGGGTGATAGAGAGTATAGAAAGTTATCAGTGAAATCCTTCAGTTCTAATGGTTTGGATATGTTGCAGTCTGGGGGGAAAGGTACATTGCTATAGCTATCTTTTTTTTGAGAATGGTAACTTTTTCTTCTATTTATCCACAGGTATACTACATCAAAGTATCCCCCTTCCAAAAGTATTACAAACTAAAACAGACTCCATCTGTGTTGTTTGTCACAAATAGTCTAAAACATCAAAAAGTTCTTCTGCCTGTACTAAAACTCTGTTTACACCAAAAATAATAAAGAGCTATACAATTCATCTTGAAATTCTGCAAATTGTTCTTCTTGCCCTCAAAACATCTTTGATTCCTTTCTTTCCACACTGTCCACCATATACAAGTTGTCCACCATATACAAGCTGGGACAATCTTCCATCTCTCCTCCTTAATTGTAGTATTTCCCACATTGATCCAACAATTTAGAAGTTGTACTATGTTTCTTGGTTTCACCCAAGTGATCTTCCTAAGGCTGCTGAATATTCTCCATAATTGATCTGTCCATTTGCAATTCAAAAAGAGATGGTTGACTGTCTCTGCCTGTTCCTCACATAAGTAGCATCTTGAGCACAGTTGGAACTTCCTCTTCTTTATATTTTCTTG
Source organism: Solanum etuberosum (assembly GCA_029582245.1). Taxonomy (NCBI): domain Eukaryota; kingdom Viridiplantae; phylum Streptophyta; class Magnoliopsida; order Solanales; family Solanaceae; genus Solanum; species Solanum etuberosum. Next base: position 17,022 of record JAJONR010002819.1, read on the forward strand.
TGTTAGCACTGCTTCCTTTGCTAGTAACCATGTGAAACAGTTTACCTTGTATGGGATATTAGATCTCCAGATCATCTGCCATGGCCAGAGCTCCATCCTATCATTTGAATTTGAGTGATTAAGATCTTTGTAAGCTGACTTGACACTGAATACCCCTTTGCTACCAATCTTCCACACAACCTTGTCTTCTTCCCTAGTCAGATTACTAAATTGTGCCATTGTATCATGGAAAGCCACTATGTTTCCCATCTCCCAATCATTT
>JAJONR010002820.1:0-22079 GCA_029582245.1 Solanum etuberosum
ATTAGTAATCCTCTTTTGGGTGAATATTTTGAAGTTAAATTGCCTGAATGGGAGATTAGTGTTTGTCGTGTTACTTATGGATTTTGCTTTAGCAAAGCATCTGGAAAGTATAAGGTATTGAGATTTGTAGTTAGAAAGCTTACTAAAGTATCGGAATTGGAGGTTCATACTCTTGGAGTTGGTGAGAAATGGAGAAATGTGGGTGAAATTTTGTGTCCTGTATTGTATAAGTTTGACAAGGTTAATATCAAAGGTGCTCTTCATTGGATGGATAGCGAAAAAAATGACATCATTTACTCCTTCGATATTGAGACAGAAAAGGTCAAGTCCCTGCCAGCTCCACCGGGACTGGTAATTCCACCCTGGAACTTGAAGCTAGTAGAGTTGGGCAATTATTTATGTTTGACTGATTATTACAACACATTATCCACTAATATTGATATCTGGTGGATGAAAGAGTATGGGGTTTCTGAATCTTGGACTAAAGAAATCATTTTGGTGGATTCTGTTCCGCGTGGTATGGTTAACTTTAATTTTGAACCGATACTTATGTGGAAAGATGGAGAAATCTTAATTCAAAGTGGCAGAAAGCTAGCTTCGTACAACCCAAAAATGAAGAGTTTCAGGGTGGTTTATGTTTATAGTAAGGTCATTACAGCGATTACATACACTCCAAGCTTTTACTCGCTCAAGACTATCATGGGGGACGATTTTCAAGTCACAAATGTTTATCCGAAGACTCAGATAGTTTAGAGTAGTTGTTTTATCTTATTTCCTCCAGGATATGATGTTTTGCTTTTTTGCTTCTAATATAAAACTTTTACTATTTTATGGATGCTTCTGAATTCTGGATAGAGAAATCTTAATAAGCTAATTACTATTTTGTATTATGAATATTTGATAAAATTGATGGTTTTTGGAATCATATGGCTTAAGTTTTTCTTCTATGTTGTTTACTGTTAATATTAAAACAACTAGTATACCTACCCGTGCGATGCACGAATAATATTTAAACATTAATCATTTCAAATTGTGAGTGTGTTTGCACTGGCAAATGAACCATTTATTGAACCTAAGCTCCATTAAAAAATAGACTTTTCCATTTTCTTTATAATTGGTAATAACAACTCTTAATTAATATTTGCGTTTATAATTTATACATCATCAATGTATAGAACTTTAACTCTTTTTCCTTTTATTTTCTAGTGAACTCACACCACTACTACATTTACGTTATAAAGGTTATGGGGAAATTTATATATCATCAGTCAAAGAATCAATCTTTAAATACAAAGAGGATTATAACAAACGGAATGAAATCCAAAAATTTCTCAAATTGAACATAGTTGTTAATTATGTCAAACTTTATACAAAGATATTTCACTCGCCTTTCATTATAGACTTTATTAAATTTATACCAAGTTACTCTCTTGCCTTTATATAGTCCATGACAATCAGATTTTGTTATGTTCAACTTTATATAGAGATATTTCACTCGCGTTTCATTTTAGACTTCGTAAATATATACCAAGTTACTCACTTTCCTTTATATAGTCCATGGCAATCAGATTCTGTTATGTCCAACTTTATATAAAGATATTTCACTCGCGTTTCATTTTAGACTTCGTAAATATATACCAAGTTACTCACCATGCCTTTATATAGTCAATGGCAATCAGATTTTATGGATCTTCTCACGAAATCTTGGAGCTCACTATATAAATGAAAGTCTAGCTAACCAAAACCATCAAAACTAGCAAACCTTTTTGTTCAGAGGAAGTGACGGCCATTGACATCAAAAGCTCATTTTGTGAAGGAAGAAGAGTCTCTTATGTCACGGGATTATGGATCTTCCATGGGTGATTATGGTCAATATTCTTTCAAGATTGTCAGTTAAGCCAATTTTTCTATGTAAGATTGTTTGTAAACTCTGGTATATTGTTTTAACTTTCGACCCTATATTTGTTAACATGTATCAAACAAGATCCCTTAATTTTCCCTGCGTTTTGCTTTTGGATGGTCAGTCCAATCTTTCGCTTCTAGAACTCAAAGAAGAGTATGATTACTATGTTCGTCATTGTAACAGACCCATTCAGTTGACTCCTAAGTTTCACTTCCCTCCAGGGAGAGTGTTTGGTTCGTGTTATGTATTCATTTGCTTACTGAATGGTTGGATGTATTTTGAGAAACATTATGTTTACATTAGTAATCCTCTTTTGGGTGAGTACTTCGAAGTTAAATTGCCTGAATGGGAGATAAGTGTTTGTCATGTAGCTTATGGATTTTTCTTTAGCAAAGCGTCTGGAGAGTATAAGGTATTGAGATTAATAGTTAGAAAGCTTACTAAAGTATCGGAATTGGAGGTTTATACTCTTGGAGTTGGTGAGAAATGGAGAAATGTTGGTGAAATTTTGTGTCCTGTATGGTATAATTTTGGCGAGGTTAATATCAATGGTGCTCTTCATTGGATGGATAACGAAAAATTTGACACCATTTACTCCTTCGATATTGTAACAGAAAAGGTCAAGTCCCTGCCAGCTCCACCGGGTCTGGAAGCTCCATGCTCGAGCTTGAGGCTAGCAGAGTTGGGGAATTATCTATGTTTGACTGATTATATGCACAGATTCTCTGCTAATATTAATATCTGGTCGATGAAAGAGTATGGGGTTGCTGAATCTTGGACTAAAGATAGTATTTTGGTGGATTTTATTCCGCGTGGTATGGTTAACTATCATTTTGAACCGATATTTATTTGGAAAGATGGAGAAATCTTGATTCAAAGTCGCACAAAACTAGCTTCGTACAACTCAGAAATGAAGACATTTAGGGTGGTTAATGTTGACGGTAATGTCAATGTAGTGACTAGATACATTCCAAGCTTTTACTCGCTCAAGACTATCATGGGGGACAACTCTCAAGTCACAAATGTTTATCCGAAGATTGAAATAGTAATTTAGAGTATTTGTATTATCTTATTTCCTTCGAGATATATATGATGTTTTGCTTATGTGCTTCCGATATAAACTTTTACTATTTTGTGGATCCTATTCTATTTTTGCCTTGATTTTGAAGTATTTGATGCCTTCATTTTGTGTAACTACTTGTTTTTATGATTAAATTAACAACTTAACTCTTTTGATCTCGTTTATTATGAGAGAACTTGAAGTCATTGCACCTCTCTAATTAATACAAATTAACCTATTGTATAAAAGGAATAAGCTTTATGGATACTTCCTATCTCATTAATTAATTGAAATTCTCTGGAAATATAAAAATATTAATGTCATTTCTTCCCAAGTGTCCAAACCTTAATTATTGGTGAGACGTAGCAGGTACCCATGGCTCATGAAATTAATCGATGTATTACACACAAGTTGGAATGAACACCACGGTTATAATAAAAAGGAGAGCCTACATGATACATTTTTTACTCACCAACTAAACACCATAGAAAGGTTTACCAAGAAAATATAAGGACACGTGTTGTTTCTTCACATCCGACTTTATTGCATATAATCAACAATTGTGACATTCCTTTTTTTACCCTTCCTAAAAGCTCACACATTTTTAATCTCGTGATGACTCGAATTCATTATCTTAATGTTAGAGTTGGCGGGTGCAAGGCTTACCACCTGAGCAGCCCTCTCTTAGTCGTCTGAATGAGATTGAAGAAGAAGACAAAATAATAGAAGGATCCCAAATGGGCCTTTTAACTTTCTTTGTTTTGGGCCACAACATTACAGGCCCAAATTTTATTTTATTTTTTCTGCTCATAATTTATAGCATCAAATAAAAAACAGATTTTTTATATTTGTGACTGATATTTTCAGTTAATATCTTTTCTTATCCCTTTATTCAGTAGCCTTTAGCTAAAAAAAAAAAAACAACAAAAAATCAGAAAAAAAAAATGAGTTGTTGTTTGAATCATTTACCTGCAATTACTTTGAAAAATGGTTCAGTAAACAGAATTTCTAAAAGGGTTTCTTGTTCTATGTTGAACACAAGAGCTATGGCTAAAGAATTGTACTTTAATCATGATGGTTCTACAACAAAGAAGCTTTTGGTCATAATGGGTTTCTTTTTTCTTTATTTTCTTGAATTTTTGCTAATTTTTTTTAATTTAAAGATTTTGACTTGGGTGAAATTTTGTCCAGGCAGGTGTGGATTTGGTGGCAGAGCTGGTTGGTGTAACTTTGGGTCCAAAAGGAAGAAATGTAGTTCTTGGAAATAAGTATGGTCCTCCAAAGATTGTTAATGATGGTGAAACTATTCTTAAAGAGGTAAGGTACATTACAAGCATTGTTTATGAGTATGCACGTGTAGATACCTCAACTCGTCCCATTGTGTCAGTTGAACGCTTCAACTTACCAAATGATTGTCTAGACACCTTCAGAATTTATGTTCCACGTCTGCATTGGGTGTCCACGAGACATAGTGGGGGTGAGGGTGAGGGTGAGTTGGATTGTTTAGTTGTCAGTTGAGACCAAGTTGAGGTGTCTATATGTGCACTCTCAAAATTGGAGTGCTTACTTGTCAGGTGAGGCCAAGTATGAGTGTCGATTTATGTTGAGAATTCATGTAACTTAGGAATATGTAAATGAATAGGTATTTCAATGTTATCAAGTTACAAAAAAGCAAAAACACTAGTTGATTTCGTTGGACTAGTGGTGCTTCATGTTCTTACATATGCACCTTAATACACGTTGTTTTCACTACAGATTCAGCTGGACGATCCTCTGGAATATGTCGGAGTAAAGTTGGTTAGAGAAGCCGGTGCCAAGACTAATAATCTTGCTGGCGATGGTTGCACAACATCTATAGTGCTTGCTCGAGGTCTGATTGCTGAAGGTGTCAAGGTTTGAATAGAATGGAATAACATAATCTGCTTTCATATTTCAGTTATATCTGGTGATTACTTAGTATCTTTCTCTAGGTTACTGCAATGGGCGCAAATGTTGTCCAAGTGTGTCGTGGAATTGAGAAAACTGCTAAAGCCCTCATTTCTGAGCTCAAGTTGATGTCCAGAGAGGTATAACGACAAATTACTTTCCCCTTTTAAATTACTTTCCCTTTGTAAATTAGACGGAAAGACATAAGCGTTTGGTCAAGAATATGCTTAAAACAGCTTTCTTTCGGGGTTGAGTTAGGCCAAAGTACCATATCGTTACATTATCCAAGATGTATGAGGTTGTACTATCTTCAACATGTCTTTTGACATTCATCAAACTTGCAGGTTGAGGATCACGAGTTGGAAGATGTTGCGGCTGTTAGTGCTGGAAATGATTATGCCATTGGGAACATGATTTCGGAAGCTCTTAGGCAGGTCGGAAGAGAAGGAGTTGTCACAATTGAGAAAGGGAACTCTACTAAAACCAATCTAGAAGTTGTCGAAGGAATGCAGTTTGATCGTGGCTATTTGTCACCTTATTTTGTAACTGATCGACGAAAGAGGATTGCGGAGCTTCACGATTGTAAGGTAGAGACTTCTTATGTTAAGCACTAGTGCCTGTTGTATATCAGGTGTTTATAGTGCATAAATTTTTCTATGTTGCAGTTGCTTTTGGTTGATAAAAAAATTTCAAACCCGAAGGAGTTGGTAAAAATTTTGGACAATGCAGTAAAGGAGAAATACCCGGTTTTGATAATCGCAGAGGGCATTGAACAAGACGCTCTGGCTCCAGTGATTAGGAACAAGCTCAGGGGTGTCCTAAAGGTAGCTGCAATAAAAGCTCCATCTTTCGGGGAGCGCAAGAGTCATTGCTTAGATGACATCGCTATCTTGACTGGAGGTAGTGACATATGCAAAGCAGAAATCGTTAGTTTCTTATATCTACCACCTCATTTCATTTAATCTCTCCAGAACCATCAATCATTAATACAGACGTAGTAGTTTTTAAAGAGATGTTATGTCTCAAAGCTTCAGTCACTTCATGGTTGAACCGACAGAACTTTATGATTGAAAAGATTGACAGTTTTATGCATAAATTGGAAAATTCCAAATGATACAGTGGCTATTTGAAGTAAAGCACGTAAGAGCGAAAAATTATAAAAAAAAATTGAGAATCAAGAAAACAGTTTCTTATCATTGCTTATTTATGAATTTTAAGTTGTTTTTACTATCCACATACTTAACTCATCATGTCTCTGCAGGAACTGTGATCAGAGATGACATGGGGTTGACTCTCGAAAATGCCCACAAGGACTTGTTGGGCAGTGCTTCAAAGGTGGTGATTACGAAAGACTCTACACTGATAGTTACTGATGGAAATACTCGAACGGCTGTTTCAAAGAGAGTTTCTCAGATACAAAATCTTTTTGAGGTGTGTCATTATGGTTACATCTGATATATTCACAAGTCTTAAGGATGGACTTACAAGTAGTGTTAGAGCTAACACACACATAAATATCTCATCAGTTTGAAAATATACATCTCGTTATGCAGAAGGCCTGAGCACGTTGTGTCATAGAGAGCACCACTTATTCCAAACAGTAAAGTAAACTTGATTAGGGTGAATTCCTCAACGGATATTACACCCGTCTTAAATAAACTGATTTCATCCAAATTCACCTTCACAAACACAAATGATTTTCTTTTTTTTCTTCTCTTTTCTGGTGAGTGATTTTCTAGAAACTAGTCACCATATAAAACTTGCAGAACAGATCTTTAGTTGATTGTCATTTGATTTTTGCAGAACACGGAAGAAAAATTCCAAAAGAAAATCTTGAATGAAAGAATTGCAAGATTATCTGGTGGTATCGCCATTATTCAGGTAACAAAAGATCTGTCCCCGCGTCTTGTCAATCTATATTATAAAATATTTTTGATACCCACGGTATATTTGATTGTAAGTTGTAGGTGGGAGCACAAACTCAGGTCGAGTTGAAAGACAAACAACTAAGGATTGAGGATGCCCTCAATGCAGCACGGGTAATTTACCCCTTCTCCCATCACTTAAAAGCCATGGCTGATTATACATGCCTATTATGAATATATTTTTCTGGTTGTGTTTTAAGTATCAGACACTAGCATAGCCACTTGTCATCCCGATTACTTTATATAATAACTTCTAATATCTAAAACAGCAATCAACACTTAAAAAAAAGTAAAATAAAAGTTCTGTTCTAGAACCTGATAACGTTTAAATTTTGAATTTGCCTCTATGAACACTCTCATCTTTCAAAAGTATCCTTGAAGAAAGGTAAAGTCAGCATCAGGCTTTTGTGTTGGTCGATGCGAGACACCAAAGCATCCTCAACTCCTTTGTGACAATTAGTAAAAATTTAGCATAAATTTTGTGTTATTAGAAATTTTTCAACTGCATATCTATAATTCAAGTTGAAGGTAATGGGTGCGCCAATCTCACTGCCACGTTGTGCATCTGATCCTGACTACACTTGAACTATTTTGACGTGATTTTTGCTTAAAGCACTTAAGTAAGACGGAATATTGCGTTAGGTTTCATTCCCAGGATTTATTCCACTCAAGCAGGATAAATTCAATTAATTTATCTTATATTAATTTCTATTCTGGGGGTGCTAGCAAATATTTCACAAGTTTTTCTACTTTGCCTGCTCAGGCTGCTACCGAGGAAGGAGTAGTAGTGGGCGGTGGCTGTTGTCTACTGAGATTATCATCAAAGGTGGATGCTATCAAAGAAATGCTAGACAATGAGGATCAGAAGGTTCATAATCTAGATGGTTCTTATTCAGTTCCATTTTCTGAAAGCAACTTTCATTTCATTAAACTATCTGACTTCTCAGTTTCTTGAACTGCTTGCTTTACATCACGAGTATTGGATATTCGTGTTTTCTCCAACTGGTGTTGCTTTTGCATATCTGATCTCTGGACTGACAGTTCCCTCGAATTATTCGCAGATAGGAGCCGATATTTTCAAAAGAGCACTATCCTATCCTGCAAAACAGATAGCAAAGAATGCTGGTGTAAATGGGAACATTGTTGTAGAGAAGGTAGCTTTGAATGTTTCGTCATTTTTATGCAGTTTGTTTCAGCCAACTAAGTTATTAAACTCAAAACTGAAATACGTTATCTGGTGGTTAATTTGAATTTTTAACATAATTGCAGATTTTGTCAGTCGATGACATGAAATATGGATATAATGCTGCAAGAGACAGATATGAAGATCTGATGGCTGCCAAAATTTTGGATCCTACAAAGGTAAGATAATCGATATTTTTGTCTAATGTGAAGGGAGAGAGTCCTCCACTTTCGCCTTCACCAGAAAACTATATCTCGTAGTATTATGGTAGGTGAAGGAATCAAACATCATAACTGATACTATAAAACACAACTCTGTTTTCCAACACATAATCCGGGACTCCTCTATTTATCAGTTTTTACTAGATGGTTAACGAGCTTGATTCTGTTAGTACGCTGTAAACTTCTTTGAAATCTTACTAACTAATGTGTGAAACAGGTTGTTAGATGTTGCCTAGAGCATGCAGCAGCAGTTGCCAAGACCTTCCTGATATCAGATGCTGTTGTTATTGACATCCCCGAACCAGTATCTAGACAAATAAGACGACCACCACCACCACCAATGCCAACTTCAGGTACTCCTCGTCCTACCAACAACTATAATAAGTAAATTGTCTAAAACTCTCTCCATGTCTCTGTATGTGGTCTGATGTCGATTATTTAACTCCCAAATCCAATGTTTTTATCGCGTAAATGATTTGTAGGTTCAAGGCTGTCTGGTCTATCAGGTCTAAAGGCAACTGGTCTTTAATTCAGACATGAAGGAGATATAGCTAATTATTTTGCTGGGAGCAAAAGAAGGTACTACTAGCTCATCATAACAATGCCAACTTCTAACAATTTCTTCCATGATTGCTGACAAAAACATCAACCGTAAAGAAGAAAAAGATTGATCATTTTCACCATCAAGTGACAGATTCGAGTTTCTCATATCTCCAAAAGAACATATCGGATCATCACACATATCGCGTACATGTTAGATGTTTTGCTTAAGCTCATTGCATCAAAAAGATAATGCATTTTGAGCAAATATATACAACAATGATCTTCTTATGCCGACAATGTTTAACTTGTTATAGCAAGCTGTGTGCCATTTATTCTTGGCTATCGATTAATGTTATTAAATAGAATCACTTGCAATTACTAAGCAATTTGATTTTGTGTGAATAATTCATACATTTTCAGTGTGTAAAACTTGAATTCTTTACAACTAGGACATTACTCCATTAAAACAAAATATACAATTAATCACATTACTTATAAATCAATAAAATACAAAAACAAACAAAATTAAAAAAAAAAAAAATTGTCACCTATTTTTTGTTCTTTTTCCTAGAATACACCATTCCTCGAATCCCATCCGGGTCAGCAACAAAACCCAAAGGCCTATAAAACCCGAGAACTCGGGGCTCCGAATAAAGAGCAATATTTGTTATCCCTTTCCGTAACAGCTCGGTGACCAATCTTTCCATCACAGCTTTCCCTAATCCAATCCCTTGGAAATTCGGATCTACCACAACATCCCATATAATCGCATTGAATACGCCGTCGCCGGTGGCTCTGGCGAACGCCACCGGCCGTTTTGTTTTCTCGTATTCGATCCATAGAAGTGAATCGGTGTTCTCTAATGCGATTTGGATTTTCTCCGTGTCGCGTCGGGGAAATCCGACGGCTACAAAGACGGAGTTGAGATGGTCGAGGTTGAGATTGGTGATCGTACGGTGGAGATTGAATCCTTTTGAACGGAGAGATTCATCGGAGATTGAGAGGTTTGTGGTGGTAATAGGAATGGGAATGGGTTGGATTTGAGAGGAAACGGTGAGGTTACGGTGGTGGTTGTGGTGGTGGGCGGTGGGTTTGAGGGTGAAGGGGGTGGAGATGGGGTTAAAGAGAAGCATTGTTCATGGTGGAAGGAAGAAGGAGAATGAGGGGTATAGAGAGATCAAAGTGATGAGTTTACGTAGATAGGATTTTTGTGTGGTTCTCATGCAACTTAAACTGCGGGGTGAACTGATACGTACTCTTTCATTCTTAAAACAATGATGTTGAATTTGAGTCTCGAGAATGAAATACTCTTTCGTTCTTCAAATGAAGATGTTGAATTTGAGTCTCGAGAATGAAATTCTTTTTGATAGAAAACATATACAAATACATACTAATTTCAAGATTGATCCTTCGAGTACTTTTTTTTTATTTGATATTCAAAACTTATACGGAAGTCTAATTAATTTAATTTCGCGCATTATGAAACTTATTTTTTTGAGACAACACTTCTACAAAAAAATTACATGTCTAAAACTCAAATTCGAAATTTCTAATTATGAGCGGAGAAATTTACCTGTATTGGTGTTTGAGTATTTTATCATCAGCCTACCCAACCAGTAACATGAAGATTTGTTACTCAGACAAGGATTTTTTCCAAATTATATATTAAAAAACAAGATACAGGAACCAATTATATTTAACAACATTTATACTTTGTAAAAAATAAAATATGAAAGAATATTCTAGATGAAATGACATATGATTAATTTGATATTCGACTTAATTACCGTATAAATTTGGGATTCCAAATGAGGGAAAATTGATTGGATTATTGGAATATTACTGAATTTTATCCTTAACTATAATTTCCATGTTTCCAATTTCAAAAATTTGCAACCTTAACCTATTTAAGAAATGATTAACACACGGTGTTCAATATTTACATTGGAGCCCGAATAAATCTGGACTCGCGTCAGAAAGTCTCACATTGGGGGTAAAGCGCTCATTTTGTTCCCCAACAAAGACGACTCTGTAACCGAGGGACTTGAAGCTGAGACCTCTTGGTTAAGAATGAAAAAATATTTATCACTCCACCACACCCCTTGTTGGTGAAAGATTACTATCTAGTAAACCAATATTATAATTTTACATAAGTTAGTCCGTTTTGACAATCTATTTGTAATCACTACTACTAATCGAGATAATGTAACATCGAACGTTTAACTATATATAGATAATATTTCATTTTCTACCAAAAAATAGTAAGAAAAAAAAACATGAAACCTTGATCTATTTGATATTATGTGTAAAATTTCTATCAAATAAGTAGTATAAGAATTAAAGAATCATTCCAATCATGCTTATATTATTTTATTACAGAAAAATACAAATTTTAGGATATTATTGTCTCATGACTAATGACTTCAAAAAAATGTGAGAGACATTTGAAATTATCATGTAAAATATTCATGATAATATAAATCGTGATGAGATGTTTAATATCTTATCTAACGAATTAAAATTTTCAAATTTAAATAGATGAAAAATATTTTTAGTAAATTTAAATTTAATCCAATTTTAATATAAATATCGAAAACGTAAGCAGATGGTTTGACTGCAATTCGTAAAATAGTTTGACACTCAAAGTCTATTTTCTCGAAATATTCTGTCACTTTTTTTGGTAGGTGAGCTCACACACTTTAGTCCTCTTATTTATTTGAACATCTTATAACAACCCTCAGATCCTAAAGTTTTCATTTATTTTTTTCTTCAAAAGTATTCTTTGCGACTTCTACGAGGTAATTTTAGCTTTTCTTGGTTTTGTTCTCTGTTTAATGTGTTAAAGTTCTGATTTTTATTTTGTGATTTAGTATTTGATTGAAGAAGTTTGCTTTAATTCTTGATTTCTGATATGGGTTTTTCTCATTGCTTCATTTGGGGTGTCTTGGGGTAGGTGAATTCACACATTAAACTTGTGTCTTTATGCATTCTCTATGTATTTGAAGATCTTAACAACCCCAGATCATTAGTAGCTTTCTTGGTGTTGTTTAATCTGTTAAAGTTCTGATTTTTATGTTGTGATTTAGTATGTGATTGAAGAAGTTGGCTTTAATTCTTGATTTCTGATATGGGTTTTTCTCATTGCTTCATTTGGGATGTCTTGGGGTAGGTGAATCAACACATTAAGCTTGTGTCTTTATGCATTCTATGTATTTGAAGATCTTAACAACCCCAGATCATTAGTAGCTTTATTAGTTTTGTTTCGTTTGTTAAAGTTTTGATTTTTATTTTGTGATGTAGTATTTGATTGAGGAAGTTAGCTTTAATTCTTGATTTCTGATATGGGTTTTTCTCATTGCTTCATTTGGGGTGTCTTGGGGTAGGTGAATTCACACATTAAGCTTGTGTCTTTATGCATTCTTTATGTATTTGAAGATCTTAACAACCCCAGATCATTAGTACCTTTCTTGGTGTTGTTTAATCTGTTAAAGTTCTGATTTTTATGTTGTGATTTAGTATGTGATTGAAGAAGTTGGCTTTAATTCTTGAATTCTGATATGGGTTTTTCTCGTTGCTTCATTTGGGTGTTTTTGGTTGAGTAGCTTAAAAAAAAAGTCTTCACGATTTATGGTACCTGAGGTTCTGTATTGTTGGATCACTTAGTTAGGATTCTTAAAGTTTGTTCTTTGTTTTTTCTCTTTTCGGTGTAGCTTTCTTTTTGTGTTTTTTGCAAAAAGTTTGGAACTTTTTCTTTTTATGTTTCATCCAGATCTGATCTAAGATGTTTTTGTTTCTTAAGTATACAATAGTTGTCTTTTTCTTGGCACTTTCTCGTATTGCTCTGTCATCAGATTCTGTTATTCCTTCCTGCTGTTTGGTAAAGCAATTTGGAAACAATTTTTCACTTTTGCTTCTGTGGATTGGTTTTTATAAATTGTTTCGGTACCCTTTCAGTTTAAGGTATCTGAATAGTCATTTCTCTGTTAATGGTTTGACAGAAAATATAGTTGAATCTATTTCTAACCATTGATCTTTCTCACTCGTGGTGCATCTCTACAAGACTCCAAATAATCAAATTGTTCCCTTTCATTGAGCAACTTTTGCCAAATTGAAGTCAACTTGTGGTTTAAACTCGTGACGTGACTGAGGGGAATACAGTAGGAATCATGATTTTTGGTTCTTTCTTTAGCTTAATCCTAGAACTAATAACCCATACGGGAAGTAATAATGAGAGTGGATGCTGGCAGAAATGTCCTTCCAAAATGTGTTGTAATTATCTGTTCTCGTTGTTGCTATAAGCCATTGCTGCTTGTACCTTTCATGATTTCAGTTTCATTAATTTCCCATCCTCTGGTCATAGGTACACAACATGGCTACCCCGACAAGAATTGGTCTTGCTGGCCTTGCTGTTATGGGCCAAAATCTTGCTCTCAATATTGCTGAGAAAGGATTCCCTATATCTGTTTACAACCGAACCACTTCAAAAGTTGATGAGACTGTTGAACGAGCTAAAAAGGAAGGAAATCTTCCTCTCTATGGCTTTCATGACCCAGAGTCCTTTGTCCTCTCTATCCAAAAGCCTCGCGTCATAATAATTCTTGTCAAGGCTGGAGCACCAGTTGATCAGACCATCAAAACCCTATCTTCTTACATGGAGAAAGGAGACTGTATCATTGACGGTGGCAACGAATGGTATGAGAACACAGAGAGGAGAGAGAAAGAAATGTCTGAGTTAGGTCTTCGTTATCTTGGGATGGGAGTTTCAGGTGGTGAAGAGGGTGCTCGAAATGGACCGTCACTGATGCCTGGAGGCTCTTTTGAAGCCTACAAGTACATAGAAGATATCTTACTAAAGGTCGCTGCTCAAGTTCCTGATAGTGGACCTTGTGTTACATACATTGGTAAAGGTGGTTCTGGAAATTTTGTTAAGATGGTTCACAATGGAATTGAATATGGTGATATGCAGTTGATTGCAGAGGCTTATGACGTTCTGAAATCTGTTGGGAAGCTCTCTAATGATGAATTGCATCAAGCCTTCTCAGAATGGAACAACGGGGAGCTCCAGAGCTTCTTGATTGAAATTACAGCTGATATATTTGGAATCAAGGATGACAAAGCAGATGGACATTTGGTAGACAAGGTTTTAGACAAGACTGGAATGAAAGGTACTGGTAAATGGACTGTTCAGCAAGCTGCTGAACTGTCAATTGCTGCTCCTACAATAGCCTCGTCCCTAGATTCCAGATTCCTTAGTGGATTGAAGGATGAAAGGGTGCAAGCAGCCAAAGTTTTCAAATCTTGTGGGGTCAGCGACATCCTTGTTGAACAGTCTGTGGATAAGAAGCAATTGATTGACGATGTCAGAAAAGCACTCTATGCTTCGAAAATATGTAGCTATGCTCAGGGAATGAATTTGATAAGGGCAAAGAGTGCTGAGAAGGGATGGGACTTGAAACTAGGGGAGCTTGCCAGGATTTGGAAAGGTGGTTGCATTATCCGTGCCATATTTTTGGATCGTATTAAGCAAGCTTATGACAGAAATGCAGATCTCGCTAACCTACTTGTGGATGAAGAGTTTGCAAAGGAGGTAGTTGAACGCCAGTCTGCCTGGCGAAGAGTGGTCTGCCTAGCTATAACCTCGGGTATTAGCACACCTGGCATGTCTTCAAGTCTTGCTTACTTTGACTCGTACAGGAGGGAAAGGCTTCCTGCAAATTTAGTCCAAGCTCAAAGGGATTACTTTGGTGCTCATACTTATGAGAGAACTGATATGCCAGGGTCATTTCATACCGAGTGGTTCAAGATTGCCAAACAGTCGAAGATCTGAGCTCTGCTGGTTACGTTCTTGTCATTGACCGAATTGAATAAAGTGCATGTTGTCACTGCTGGAAGTTTTTATATGTTTGTTGTGGAGCCTATTTTGTACCTGTAGGCCTTGGCGGCTTTTCTCTCATATTATGTCTTCCAAGTTATTGGAACCTGTCGAACAATCAAAGAAAGTATTATTTCTTGTTTTAGATAAGCCTCTTAGATCTTCATCAGCCATTACTTTTGCTCTATGGTGATTTGCATTCTCATTTTCCATAGACCATATCCAGTACATTTGTGCTGGTATGGAAGATCTGGTATTGACCTTTTGATAAGGTGCTTTATGTACTGGATATCCATCTTTTGCAGCTACGCTGCTAATGATCCTTTCTTCGGGGAAGTTACCACATTCAGAACCCCCGTGTCATCTACCATTAAAGCTTATACTAGGAAAAGTCTACATACACACGACCCTCCCCTTACTCTATCAGTAGGATTACATTGGGTATGTTGTTGTTGTTGTACTTGGAAACGTCAGAAGGTTTTCATCACCTGATTCCATTTGGAAATTTAGAGAATGTAGTATATTGGAACAAAATGTGCCCGAATAGAGTGGACTTACAGATGATTCACATCTAACCCCAACTAACTTGTGATGAAGGTTTAGTTGATTAATCGAGTAAGGGTGAAGTAAACTGTAAATAACATCCAATCTGCTTCCACGTATATGGTACCAATTGCCGAGTTCTGGACTTTTTTTGATATAATATCTGATAACATGAACAGGGCAAGTCCCCATTATTTAGGGATGATTGGATACCTGCTATGAAAAATCTGCCTCTAACTTCTCATGAGAAAATTTTCAGTAAGCAGCTGGCCTTACTGAGACTTGTTTGTACATGCCTCTGCATCTATATTACTGTCATTATCCAACAGTATCCATGGAGTTTATACGTTTCTCGTTTTAATTTCCATTACTTTCTACACTGATCTTACTTTTAGAAACTCATCTGTTTTGTTAGTTTCTTATATCTGATTTGAGTCACTGTAAATTTGAGTCTGTCTGAGTTAATTTGCTAGCTAATGATATAGACAACTCATTTTTACACCTTCAAATTATTGCAACATGAAACGTAGCTATCTTAACATCGTCTTAGGTTGTCTGTTTGTAGATGGTGCACGTAGCCTGAACTCAAGATGTTAGCAAGCTAGTGACAGATGTTTGAATTGTCAATTCTGCATATCTTTTCGTCACATGGCTGGTTGGTTCATCAAAAGTTTTAGCTATATCGACTTGCTACTTCTTGCTTATAGCCTCATTAGAAAGTAACAAAATGAGATGTCATTTTCATTCTGTTGTGTGAATCCTGAAAATGAGGTTTTGCTACTATGAGTAAATGCATGTCCTAGTTTTAATGAGTATGACACTGCAGAGAATCTTGCAGTTCATGTATACTTAGAAAAAATAGGGAATGCAATTAAGTTTTGAACGTGCACCCAAGGGTGTGGTCTAGCGGTCAATAAAGTAGGGGAGAGCTTTGGAGATAAGGGTTCAAATTAGGACTTCAACTCATCCTTCTCATTCACCTCATCCCTTCCCTTCCTTTGATTCCTTTAGACATAATTTACGTAGCAGTTCTTCTTATGAGGTAAGTTCTCCTATCAGTACAGTTGAAGCGGCTGAACAACAAGTTTAGAATACCTAAAAACAAGAAACTGAAAAAAACTGACTCTTATTTGAACAAAAATAGAAGTGAAAGATTATAACAAGTTCCTCAATTTCCTGCCTCATAGAGTGACTGATTAAAGAGATTTATCGATCGAGAAGAAATAGATGGAAACTTGACATTTGAAGATATGTGAAAATTTACATCAGGAATGACAGACTCTTAAATCTTGACATTATAGGATATATGATGTATTACATTTGTTGTTCATGAGCTGAATAGGTTTGTCTAATCTTATACAGGATCGCTAATAACAAAAGTGAAATACTTCCTTCAAGATTTTAATCTAAATCTGATATCAGAAATGGGAATCAAAGCAGAAGGATTTACAGTGATTGTGGCGTCTCGGTTTTGTCTCTTAACTCACATGTTTTCCCCTTGTTGTTGATCTGCAATAACCATAACCTTTGCCACTCTTTGCTTTATGTCCTGAATCTTCTTTTGCTGCTTTTGTATTCTTATCAGACAATTTCTTCTTTGCCTGTTTTTGTTGCTGTAGTTGTTCCTTGCTTGAGAACTTCCTGATATCTTTTTCCACATGCTTTCCATAAATTTGCTCTATGTTTGAGCATAACACTCCTTGATGACTTGGACCAGATGAAGCATCCGAAGTCATGGAATCATCGCTACCACCATCTTCAACATGATCATCACCCTTCCTTGGAGTTCCTTCATCATCGTCGTCATCATCATCATCATCATCTCCTTGATTGTACTCACGGTAAGGTGAACCGATATACATCGTCCAACCAGACTCATTGCTGTTGCATTCTTCTGTTCCTCCAGGGTGTTTAGGATACTCCATTACCCTCACTGAAAACTGAAAACCATTCAAAGAAAAAAAGAACAAAAAAGACTAACCTTTACTCATATCCTCCATGCATGTTCACTTGTTATACTTATCTGTCACACCTGAAATATCATCATATTTACTCACAGTGTCCATCTCATAAATAGAGAAGCAAGTTCTGAAATGGCAGTACAAAGAAGGGTGCCCCACACCAGAAATAGCTAAGTAAGTCCCAATGTTCTTGAATAGATAAAAGAGGCCCTGTCACAGTACTCTTTAGATATAAGAACTTTTAAATTCATGTGAGATATATGCACTGAATCCAACTGTCTTTTGGCTTCTTATATGAGGTTAAATTTTTTTAGTATAATGTAAAACTCCCAACTTCTTTCCTTTGCTCTTATCTTTCACCTCATAAAGCAAGCATTTGTCTTTTCTGTACTTTTGAGGTAACATGGTCAAAAACACACCTGACGTATCACTTTTCTACGAGTTTCATATCTGATCTGAACTATTAGGTGTTTGTGTTTCCTTATCTAAACTATCACCAACTATATATCAAAACACACCTCGATGCTGACTAAACCAAGTGTTTGAATACAAACGCTACATGGCAGCTGATTCATTAATTTCAAAACATGTTTTGATAAATAGTTGGTGATAGTTGAGGTAGGAATCAACTCGCAAACAAGTGATACTTCAGATATGTTTTTTTGACTGTTATTTCATCTTTTGCTATTTATATCATGATTTGCTATATACCATTCAAGAAAAGGGTGAACTTTTTCTCTTATTGTTTATTTCTTTCTTATCTTAATGAGCATTCCCCACTTTATATTCTTGTTATTGGCTTATTATCTATTGAGATTAGACATCAAATGTCACTTTGCATGTTTTCCAGGTCTATATATAGTGTGGCTATCTTTTTTTGATAGAATCTTGAAATATTTTTCCTCATTTTTTGGGCTCCATATGGTGTGGGGGGTGTGCTAATTCTTGGAAGTTATTTAAAATAATGGGACAACATTTTCTTAGCTGGGGATTTGATTCAACAGCTTGTTTTCTTCCATCATGTGTTATTTTTTTCATCACTTAAGAATTATGGAAATTAAGGCCTCATGTGCAAGAACATTGATGCTTTTAATATTTTTTGGATTGCAATCATATGCATGCATGTGTGTCATCATTTTTTCTGTGGAAGTCATTTTTACACATCACCAAAGTTCTGTTCATAATTTCGGTGTGAATTATTAGTTTCATTTCTGAATTATTGACAATCTTAAAAATGCTCTTTTACTTGATTAACTGAACTTAAATACGGTTCCGATCTTGCAACATGAGTGAAATACACCTTTAATTTCTCATCAAGTTTAGGGGTGTTTTCAACGCCTTTCTCGACTTTTTATTAAGAGTCACGTGCTCTTACAAGAGTTAGAGACCACTTGTTATGTCATGTAGCAGATCAGGGGGTGTATCTAAGTTTATTTAGTCAAATAGAGGGGTGTTTTTGAGGCTGTATCAATAGTTCGAAAATGAAATTAATAATTTGCGTCAAGTTCAGAGGTGTTTTCAATACTTTTTTTCTTTTAAAAAAAATATTGGTTAATTAGGCACTCTCTGAATTAAAACAGCTCAAAAGACAGATAATGTGATATTTATAAAGCACTAATTAGTGATCTGGCAGTATAGTGTTCTAACTAAATTTGGTTGGCTTTTAGTTTCATTGGCCAATGAAGAGTATATATATATAATTAATATTAGAATCAAGAGTGGTTAATGAGTGCGTTGAGTGTCGTTAGGTTTCGAGTTTGAATTCCAACAGAGCTAAATATACTAAGTGACTTCTTTTCATAGAGTTCTTTGGTACCTGTATTGGTAGCTAGGACAAAGAACATATATATCATATGGAATTAGTTGAGGTGCGTGCAAGTTGACTTAGACACGTAATAAAAAAAGTTTGTTGATAGGCAAAAATACTAAATGACTTATTTTCATAGAGTTCTCTGGTATCGTGGAATTAGTTAACGTGTGCGTAAGCTGACTCAGACACGTAATAAAAAAAAGTTTGTTGATTCTATTTAAGTTGGTTATGAAGGTTTAAAATTCTATTCCTCAATGTGACAGATGAGGTTCATGCATTTTAATCTGGCATTATATATTAGGTTTAATCATTCATTGATAAGTTGAATTATTCTAGATTTTATTGCACTAAATAGAAATATTCCCTATCAGAAGTGACCAACCAATAGAATGGCTATAGAAAGAGCAAAGAGCCATAGCCAGTCTGTTTGTTTAAGTATTTTTTTCATTTTTTGATATATTAGTGTTGGAATTGAACATGGTAAGATGAAACTAGAACATGGGGCAAGTTATCTCTTCTTTTTTATTATAAAAAAAAAAAAAAATTCCCTTCTTTTTGGTTCTTAGGTGGTGGATGGGAGTGGATGGTCAATTAGGTTTTTTTTCCGATGTTCGATATTTATTTTGGTGTTTTGACTAATTCAGATCGACGGCATGTAAGGTTCACTTAAGGGCAAGCGTGATCATACCTTTTTCATTCAGCATGTAAGCTTCATTTAAGGGCAAGTGCGTTCATATAATGGAGATTAAGAATGGAAATAATTAAGGGTTTCAATAAATTATATCTATTTAAAAATTATGTGACAAACCGAAATAAGTTTCTATATTTACTTGAAATAGTGGTGGTTTTAAAAAAATGTACATAATATAACGATAGTTGGTGATTTTGTAGTCGATACGTGCGGATACATTTATTATGTGTGTGGATATTGTTAGGTAGATATATTGAATATGTGTGGATATACTTATTAAATATACAAATACAATGTATTTCGCTATTGTTATAAGCACATACACAATATATTTCGTTACACCGATATTGTATAGTTGATACATTTTTGTGCATTTCATTATTATTATGGGCACAAATATAATGTATTTTGCTATATTTTGAAGCTAAAATAAATTATCCCTTAGAATTTTCCTTCATGTCAACTCCTACTAAAAGGACCTACATTGATTTGAAGATAAATCATGTTGAGATTTATTATTTTGGTATTTTTTTTTATTCATAGCTTAGCTTGTTGTGTTAAAAATAATATCATTTCATAATTTATAATGAGTAAATTTTAGCTTTAGCAAACATAAAAATCATATTTGTATGTTATAGCTATAGTTTGTATAATTGCGCTCCATAGCAAACTTTATGTTTGCTATGGAGCATCAGATTTGTATAAATCGTTGGCAGCCTCTCATTTGTATAAATCGTTGGCAGCCTCTCATTTGTATAAATCGTTGGTAGCCTCTCGTTTGTATAAATCGTTGGCAGCCTCTCAATTCAATTTTATGTGTTTGTATATTTGCATAAAATTTGAATTTGTATATAATTGAATCGAAATAAAACATTTGTATATCAAATCTCTCTCTCTCGCTCGCTTTATACAACACAAACTATACATTGTAATTTGTATAATCTGTGTTTGTATTAAGCGAGAAAGAGAGAAAGGCAAAAGAGAACTGAGCAGGAAAAAACTGTATTTGTATAATTATAAGTGTATAGGACGAAAATATATGTATTTGTATTTATATATACAATTTTCTCTCGCTTTATACAAACACAAATGCATTTTATACATTTGTGTTTGTATAAAATGAGAGAGGCGAGGGAGAGACTGGCGAGCGAGATAGAAATGGAGAGTGGCGAGCGAGAAATCTGGGGAGAGAGGCGAATGACAACTGTTTGCTACAGGTTACAATTAAATCAAACTGTGGTTATAACATTTAATTTGAATTAATAATTTGTTATTTTATACAATTTTCCCATTTATAATTAAGAAGAAAATGTTTGTTTTGTTTATAAAAGTATCTTCCATTTTATTCGGTAGAAAAAGATTTGAGAAACCTCATGCATATTATTGTTATTTTTATTATTTTATCCCTGAATAATTAATCTTGTACTATTATTCCGCAATCTGACAAAGATAATTTATTCCAATATCAATTACTAATTCTGATATAACTTATTTCAGAATTAATAATCAAACAAAGCGTAAAACAATACTGAATTATATATATAATTTAATTTAACATGTTATAACATTATACTTTTATAATGGTTCTTTTCTCTAAAATAATTTTAGTTTATAATTAACTCATTATTTTGATTTGATTGAAGGATATATGGGGCATAAGCTTAAACATGACATGTTATTTCAGGACCTAATAGCTCCAATTATTAAATCTATTTTCTTACATTGGACTAGTCTAATTTGCTTGTTCCATCAAAGGCTGTCAATCAAGAAATTGGATATTTTTAGAAAAAAATTAAAGTCCATAAGTTTGCTTTCTTTTATGGTGAAACATTAATTCTACTCCTAAATATATAAATCAATTATATAGCCAAATTAATTACTAATAAACTATTAATCATAGTTGTCCATGTTAATCTCAACATGTAGTGTTGCTATTTAATTTATAAGACTTAAAACCCAATTGTACAAATGGAATTAATTTATAATTGTTTTTGTTTCACACGTCTTTATATAATTATGCAACTATTGCTTTTATGATAAATAACAAATATCTAGTTATAGTATATCCATGCATTAAATATTTCGTAATTATTTTTTCAAATGATGATTAGTTATCTCAACATGCATATAGTAATTTGCAAGCCTAATACCTAATTATATAACTAATTATATAGTCATGCAAATATCGCTCCTACGTAGGGTGATAACACGTATCTACCTTATATTATTCAAGCATCAAATATTCATAATAAATTCTTCAAATTACTAGTAGTATCACTAATTTAAAAGTCTGAAAACCTAATTATACAAACTAAATCAAGATTGTTTTTGGTTTTTTCACGCGTCTTTATAATTATGTAATATCTAAATCATGATTGTTTTTGTTCTCCACACGTCTTTATAATCATACAACTATCGCTCTTTCATAGATTATAACATAT